>JADRCC010578149.1:2525-45859 GCA_019843855.1 Hylomyscus alleni
GGAGACTCCCACTCAAGTCTCGAGAGAACGTGTACCCAAGGAAACACAAGAGACCGTCATGATGCAAACACATGAGGTAGTTTAATATTGGAGCTCCAGTCCGACACATATCTCCCACAGGATACAGAGGTGTTGACCTTGAGGCTCAGGAGTTAGGGTTTTTTATAGGAACAAGGTCTTAGGGAACAAAGGAATTAGTGTGGCTATACATGATTGGCTAGTTCAAATATTAACTAGTTAGTGTACATACAGTTCAGAGCGGAAAATTCCTAAGAGGGGGTGCTATCCGGGGAGTTTCTGGCTGACCTTAAACTATATCTAAGAAGTCCAGATGGCCCATTACTCAGTGCCCAGGCATCTGGGCCCCAGACATGCCCTTGTATTTCTATTCTATCTTTATGTCTTCCTGGCCTGTCAGTCCTTGGGATGTCTAACAGCTTGCTTGCTTCTATTCAGGCTTATTTGGACGCTTGGCCTACTGTGTTTTTCTCCAGCCTGTAATTATTTACAAGCTTCAAACTTAATTTCCCCTTTCATTGTGAGGAGCACCAACCATCAAGGCAGATTCAGGTGACCCAAGACCTGTTGTGAGGAGCAGTGTACTCCAGAGTCTGGAGAATTTAAGGTGACCCAAGACCCAGTGTGAGGAGCACCAACCATCAAGGCAGGTTCACACAAAAGACTCCCTGGCTCCTGCAAATCATGAGGGAACATTCAATAAACCCCACTGCTCTGCTGAGAAAGTCACCCTAATTTAGGAATAAGACTACTTTTAATTTCATGTAATAAAATGGTTTATAAGTGAGTAACTAGTTTCTATACTCCTTTCTAGGAAAGATCTCTAGAAGTACCAAATTCATTCTAGATGTTTATTTTAATAAATCACTTTCAATGGCCTTGCAGAACACTGAGTTCTGAAAGGAAGAATTTGTTCTGTCAGATCTCTAAAATGCAAAACAAAACCAAGCAGCAAATTGATAATTCAGGGAAAGTATAAAAATAGAACATTACATCTCTCCTGAACTCTAATATCACATTTTCCCCAATTAAAAACAGAAGCCTTCTGTTACCTCAAAGTCTCTATCAGATACTGAGATAAAAAATGAAATTAAAAAAAATGTTTTTTAAGCTGGCTTTGGTTATGTAGTGAAGTTGACTATTATATCATCTTTAATTGGTTAAGTCTTGGATGTTGAGACTCATGAAAATCTGCTATTTCCTTAAAACTTAAATAAGTTGTTTAAATGAGGGTGTATTGTGTGCTGGATCCTCTGGTATAAGATTAGGGTACAGGAGTAAAGGAAAAGAGCCCATCCACAACAATCTTAGTCTATCAGTGTATGTTAGAGTGAGAAGAAGAGCTTCAATGTAGACCCAGCACCCCAAGGGGAGGAAAATCCACTGCCATCTACAGTACAAAGACAGGACATTATAAGAGAAGTTCTATTTAATTTTTGTTTAATTTACAGCTTGACTGAAGTTTCCCTCTCTCCCTTCCCTCCCTTGCCCCCAGTTTCTCCAGGACCTCCTCCTCTCCACCAGATAAACCTCCCTGTCTCCCCCCAAAAAAGATCAGATCTCCCAGGAACATCAACCACACACTGCATAACAAGCTACAATAAGACCAGGCATATAATATCACATCAAGATTAGAACAGGGAACCCTATAGGAGGAACAGGGTCCCATAAGAAGGCACAAGAGTCACAAACAGTCCCCACTCTGACTGTTAGGATTCACAAGAACACCATGCTACTCAGCCATAACTTTTATGCAGAGGACCTAGGTGGGTTGTGAGGAGTCAGGGGAGAGATGATCAGAGGATCCAGAGAGGGATTAGGGACATTAGGAGAACATGGCCCACAGAATTAACTGACTTGGACTCAGAGAGTATGAGTAAGATCCCCAATATTAGGGAGTCTGTAAGAGGAATACTTAATCCAATCCAATGCATATAAAAAAGTAAACTCTCACCACGTTTGCCATTGGTTTTCTAGCCTTTAGACTTTCACACTTGAAGGAGTTGAGTCTTCTACTGCATCCTGCAGTGCTGGAATTTTCCAGGATCTGACTCTGATCTGTAAATGCGGATGCTGGAACAACTTCCACAAGAGCACCCAGCGCATCGATGTTTTTAAAATATTTTCTGGTGATTGCATTGCTGGTCAGTTTAAGATAACAATGATTTCTATGGGAAAAGAGGGAGAGACATGGAAGAAAGCCAGGAGAGATAAGCACAAAGGTCAGAATGCCTTCTTGTTTTGGAAACTGTGACACTATTGCAACAGTTATTTGTTTGTTTCTGGCATTTGTGAATTAATCAAGTAAGTACATAAACACACCCACACAAACTCAAGTCATGACTTGAGAGTGAGTCTGGGGACACAAGAAGAGTTGAAGGGAGGAGAGTGGAGTAAAAATGATATAAATATAGTGCTCATTTGTAAAAATTTCAAAACTAAAAAAGTAAAGATAAATAAAAATTAACTTTTTTTTTAAATTTTT
The DNA here is from genome assembly GCA_019843855.1 of Hylomyscus alleni. Taxonomy (NCBI): domain Eukaryota; kingdom Metazoa; phylum Chordata; class Mammalia; order Rodentia; family Muridae; genus Hylomyscus; species Hylomyscus alleni. The sequence goes on from JADRCC010578149.1 coordinate 5,029, forward strand.
CTTCTTTTTTAAAGATTTTATTTATTGTATGTAAGTACCCTGTTGCTGTCTTCAGACACACCAGAAGAGGGCATCAGATCTCATCATGGATGGTTGTGAGCCACCATGTGGTTGCTGGGATTTGAACTCAGGACCTTCGGAAGAGCAGTTGGTGCTCTTAACCTCTAAGCCATCTCTCCAGCCTTAACTTTTTCTAGATGGCTTGGGTACATATTTCTTGTTGTTTGCTCTTACCTGTTTATATCCAGAAACAGAAAAAGTAAGTTTATTAGATACTATGCCTTAACAGTCTAAGTTCAAATTAGTTATTAGAAAGGTTAATTATTGGGGGGAGTGGGGAAAGAGGGGAACCTGATCTGATATTGGGTGAGGGAAAAGGACTGAAGCCCTGAGGGCCAGCAGAAAGAATGGAAACAGGCAACCTCAGGAAATAGGAGGTTGGGGGATCCTCCAGAATGCGCCAGAGACCTGGAAGGTGAGAGACTCTCAGGAATCAAAGGGAGGGACCTTAGATGAAATGCCCGACAGTAGGGAGAGGGAACTTATAGAGTCCACCTCCAGCAGGAAGACAGGGCATCAAGTGAGGGATGGGGTTGTCATCCCACAGTCATATCTCTGACCCATAATTGCTCCTGTCAGAAAGAATTACAGGGATGGAAATGAAGAGGAGCCTGAGGAAAAGAAGGTCCAACAACAAGCCCAAAGTGGGATCCAGCTCAAGGGGAGGTCCCAAGTCTCACAAAAAGGAACTTATCAAGACCTTATCAAGGAACTTATCAAGATGGTGGGGGCATCCATGTGGAGATGGAGGGGGTGGGGAGGAGGTATGGGATATAGAGTAGTCGGAGGGTGGATAGGGGTTGCAGGAAATGGATTATGGAGTGTAAAAAATTAATTAAGTTAAAAAAGAAAGGTTAATTATTGATTCATTAGGTAAACATAAAACACATATCTCATAACTACAGTTTAAAAATATCCAGGAGTTTCAACCCCCAGTATCTACGAAGATGGCCATATTTGAAAGTAGCACCTTTAGAGTCATAATGAAAATCCAATTAAAAGCATTCTAGGGAGCTCTAATACAAATGTGACTGGCATCTTTATAAGAAATGAAAACAGGCATGTTCAAGAAGGGTGCTTGGCACTGGTGCTATGGCTGCAAGGCATGGAATACCTGGGCTCCGAAAGGCACAGAGTACACTTTTCTTTAGAGTTCAAGAGAAACACATCTCTGTGCACAGCTTTGATTCAGACTTTTAGTGTGTGAGTAATTTTCTGTGGCTTTAAATCACTAGATTTGCTAATGAAGTTATAGGAAATGAACATCATCAATGTTATGGAAAAAATAAAAGACACAGAGAGTTGTACTAGAAGGGAGGAAAATAGGTCCAGAATGCAGAGACTAAATAAACAATCACACAAGGAGGTACATGATCACTGGGAAAGAACTTTTTGGATCACAGGAACTCTAATTTAGAAGAACTTGCCACAAAAGCTAAAGAAAGATTTCTTCAAAGAAGTTACCTGAAGGATGATAAGGAATTAGCTTAACAGGGCTGAGGAAAGAATGCTTCAGGACAAAGAAGGCATTTGCTGAGGCAGCAATGTGAGGTTTACTCAGTATGCTCGACTCATGATTATGCCTCGTTGTCAGGAGAGTAGAACCCACTCTTGATAAAAGGTGCCACTCAGCATAGCTTTAGCCAGTTTTCTTTCTCTCTTGAACTCTCTTTAGTTACCTGTAGCACTTTCCATGAAGACATGGAGCCCTTTCTCTGTCATTAGCTCTTCTTTTGCAAACTCTGAACCAATATCCAAAATCTGTGAATGGATTTCCAAATGCTCTAGCATTGGATACAATTGTTGATAGAAGGGGAAATGAAGTTATGTGAACTGAGTTTCTGTTTTTTTCATCTTGGTCTATAACAGAAGCTAAGAAAGGCAGAGGTAAGGTCTGTAGAAGGTCTGAGAAACAGCTCTCATACTGAAGTCTGAGATATAATTAATATTTGCTAGAGGTACCAACAAATTTAGGCAATATTGAATTATAGACTTGACAATTTATTTTGTGTGCTTGTTTTGTGTGTTGTGAGAATTCTTAGAAACTTTGATACATAACAGAATTATATGAATCTCCAAGCTACAGTTCCTTCCTTCCTTCCTTCCTTCCTTCCTTCCTTCCTTCCTTCCTTCCTTCCTTCCTTCCTTCCTTCCTTCCTTCCTCTTTTCTTCCTATTTTAATTGAAAACATTAATATTATGGATGCCTACAAGGAACTGGATAACCTACAAGGTGTTTCATGGCTAGAGAATATTGAATCTCCTGTCAGCCCTAAACACACACACACACACACACACACACACACACACACACACGTGAAGGAGAGGTCATGACTTGAGAGTGAGTCTGGGGACACAGGAAGAGTTGGAGGGAAGAGATTGGAGTAGAAATGATGTAAATACCATGCTCATTTGTCAAAATTTCAGAATTAAGAAAGAAAAATAAATAAAAACTTAGCTGTTTTTCTAGGTGGGTTTGGATACACAGTTGTTGCTTGATTATTCACTCACTTAATTTTTTTAAAAAAATGTGTTACTAGGCCACATTTTCTGTGCATTAGAGAGATGCCTTGAAGGCCAGGTACCAAAACTTTCAGAGAGCTCCTTTGACAAAATACATCTGCATTGTGTTGAAATAGCCTAAGCTTGGTCATGGATATTCTCCTATGTGGGCTTTGGATGTGGAGCCCTTGGTGAGAGAAAGAAAGACAATTTATGCTTAGACCCTGATGGCCAATATGTGAATGTTAGGACTTACATTTCATCTAGACCCTTAGTTCCTCACAGGACCCTCATAGCAGTTTATTTGACCCTTAGTATGCAGTGTTCTTTATTGAGTTTCTAGCTACCATTGGAAGCTCCTGGAAGGAGCTAAACTAGGTGCTTAGTCTACTCTCAATCTGAGAGCTAAGCAATGTTCTTTCAATGCATTCCTTTTCAGCAGACACAATGTAAGAGATCTCATTTAAATTCCTCTAGGTATTCTGGCCCTGACAGTGAGCTGAACAAATAATGGGAACTTGGCTGGTGATAGATCCAGAGCTGAAACAAGACAAAGAATTAAGCCCCACTGGATTGTTTTGTCTGGAGCATAGAACTTATAATAAAGCCTATTTACCAAACAAAAAATTTTGCTTCCAGGAAGACCTGAAAGACCTGTGTAGGCATACAGAGTGCCAAACAGAGTACCACAGAGTACCACAGACTGGGTGAATTACTTTTCTCACCACCTAAAAGTTCTGAAGTCAAAGATCAAAGTTCAAGGCACATGTATTTTGGGTGAGGCTTCTTTTCCAGATTTGGAGATACTCTCCTTGACACTTTATTCTGTACACCATGCTGGAACAAGTACTGTAAGCTGTTCTTAAAAACCTAGATAACTGTCCAGACCATTATTATTCCCTGCTTACAGGAGGGATGGCTACTAAAACAGTTAAATTTGGTGCCAGGATTTCAACAATTAATTTTCCATGGAGGTAATTATAGTAGTAGTGATAAAAAAAAATGATGCTTCTCAAATCTCTCACAGTTGAAATCATCCATCTGATCCCTTCCTCAGACCTCTTCCCCTCCTTATTTCTGTCCTTCTGTCCTCTTCCATGTACTTGAGATGGATACAAGACTTTTGTGCATGCTAGGTAATGATGCTACTACTCAGCTACATTTTAGTCCTTCAAACAATATGTGTTGTGAGGCAGGTTTTGCTAATGTGCTCAGACAGCTCTCAAAATTGTTATGTCCCTGGTAGGCCCCATATTTTCAACTCTGTTTCTTCTATCCTTCAGTAGCTGGGGATAATGTCTGTTGCTAGGTCTAACCCTTGGTTTTTCTTTGCTGAAATGAGATTATTGAACAAAAATTCAAAGAAAAAGGAAAACAAAAGAAAACAATCTAAAGTAACAAAATGGGATGTCTCTTTGCATAAGTGTTGCCCTGAAATTCCCCAGGAAAGGATTTTTATAAATTGACAATTACTAAGCTCTTTACCTAGTAGGTACTCAACGGTCCCTTAAAATCTTCCTTTTTCAAGAGCCCAAAGTCAGGGTCAATGTCAGCATAGCTATGAGATGCTTTCACATTTGCCTTCTGACTGGTGTATATAGCTAATCCTCAATAAGTAAGTACAATTTCTTACTCTCATTTCCTACCTTTCTCTCTCCCCTCTTTCTGTCTTAACACCTGCTTCATGTACTCACATTTTTCTCTTACTTATTTAAAAGCAAACACTTTCTAAATTAATTCTTCCTTTTTTGTTGTTGTTGTTGTTTTTTCAAGACAGGATTTCTCTGTATAACTGTGGCTGTCCTGGAACTCACTCTGTAGACCAGGTTGGCCTCAAACTCAGAAATCCACCTGCCTCTGCCTCCCACGTGCTGGGATTAAAGGCGTGTGCCACCACCACCCTGCTGCCCTTTTTCATTTTAATTGGATAATCACTTTTACTCTTAGATTAACTAAATTGTTTATAGATGCAATTTGAACACTGTGTTTAATTTAGAGCTGACTACTGCATGGGAGGCTGAAGGAGATCACGTTAAAGGATAGCCAATCTCTTCAGTGTGCCATCCTGGTCTAGAACATACTGTCAGTTCGTAACAGTTAAAATACCTCTGTTCATAAAATGTGATCAAAATTCAACACATCATAAAAATATATGACATGACTTCACAGGGTCTACCCATTATTCTAATAAAAGAAGGGGGTTTTGTTTGTTTTTTGTTTTTATTTTTAGCTTATTGAGGTACTAGTACATGATAGAGCTTATGTCACAATAAAATACTGCCATAGAGCACAAACTAAAATTCCTGATGACAAAATTATAGTCTAGCAGGGAAAATGAACACAAATATTTTCTGCCTACTATCAGGCAGAACAAAACCAGATAGCAGTTCAAAGTGTCCCATTAAAGACAGCACGGGGAGCAGGATAGATGGAAACTTCCTATGGACACTAATTCCATGGAGGCAAGGAGCAGACTGAGAGTCCAATAAATGTGGAGCTAATGACTTACGGTAGATCTAGCTATTAAATTGAATGTAACCAAAATATTAAAGATCATCTTAATACTCAAACACAAAAAGGGTTAAAAAATATATTCATTAGTACATTTGTGTGCATCCATGTGTGTGTATTTAAAAATAAAAATTTTAAAATATTTTAAACTATCATTAAATGAAATGTTTCTTTAAAATTATCTTGTTCCATGTAAGACATCAATGAATGTGCTGCTTTGATATTTTATTAGGCATCTTTTAATACTTCATTGAATAATGTACCAAAATATGATTGAACTTTATTGCACATGCCATTATGTATAGTAATTTGGGACTAACATAATACTGCTTTCTCAGTGTCATTTGCTGATAAAATTTCCAAGCTGAAAATATAGATAACTTTCCAAGCTAGGTGAGTAAATGAAGAGGTCAAGACCAATGTTAAGTCTATTTATTTGCCTTTTAGAGTGTGCCAGTGCCTTTGTATGACATCATTCATTCATTAATCTACTCATTCATTCATTTGGAGACAATCTTCTGTAGTAGTCCAGGTTGTTTTGAAATTTCTATGTAGCTAAGAATGATTTAGATTTCTGACCATCCTGATTATATCTCTTCAGAGTGTGTTGGTATAACAGATGTGAGCTACCATGCTCAGATTAGGGGTATGGGGTGTTTCGATAGCTCCCAGGGTGTCATGCATGCTAAGTAAGCATGCTGACAACTGAGTCAAATCCCAACTCTCTCTGGTTTTTAAGTAGAGACTTAAAAGCGTGTGAATCTGCTTCCTATTGCATTTTCTCTTATGGATTTAGGTGTACTAGGTTTTCTTCCCTTTAAAAGTAAGTAAAAGCTATGGGATTCATTCTGTCTAGTTTTGAACCATGTCTTTTCCTCTCACTAATATCTTGGATAAGTCTTTCTATTTTCTACACTTGAAGAATAAGGATAATAGTCTTTATTCGTAGAGTTATGAGATGTAAACAGATTTATTCATATTACATTCCTGCTGCACAACAAATTGCCAAAAGTAATGAGCACCCAGTTTTTAACCTCATAGCTCTGTTGATGTTTAGGTCAGAGATATGGTCTAGGATAATTTGTCTTTTTGCTTTGGGAAGCACAAGGCTGAAATCAAATTACAAATCAGACAGAGTTCTTAAGAAGAAGATGAAGACAAACGTACTGGTAACCTTTTGAGTTTAGTGCACGGGCACATAATTACAGTGTTGATTGCCAGTTTGTGCTGGTCTCATCTGGAGGACTCCCAAACCCATGACCCCTCCCTGGTCTATTCCACTTTTCCATCAGCCATGAAGTGTAAAGGAATTTTCCTTTTCAACTCTTTGCCTTTCTTTAGTGACTAGGAGAAAATTTTTGCTTTTTGAATGTTTGTACATTTTATCAGACCCAGAGAATAAATGATTCTATATTAATGTCAGCAGAGCCTTACAATGTAACCTAATCACAAAAGTAATATCTATCAAGGTCCCAATCCCTGTCACTATGTAGGATGCGGATGACAAGGTAGCAAGATAGTAAGCATGCAGAAAATTTTACCACAAGCAACCTCATGATAAAAGTCTTTTGTGGCAATTGTGGTGAATAAATATGTAACATTCTCCATTATTTTAAATCATCAGTATGGAGTCAAAATGAAAGGAATACACAGATGTTTATTATTCGGTTAGGAAAATTCTGAATGAAGACTGAAATGCTCAATCAGGATGCAGCAAAGCACAAGTACAATATTGGCCAAGAAACAACATTACATAACAGAATCCAGAGGTGCCTGGGTCCTCCCAACAGTGTGTACAGCCTGCCGTCTTCTGGTTCTTTAGAGAATAACACGAAGAAAAATAAAACCATGCTAAATTTTTTTGTATGACTATCAGAGAATATTGGTTGATTTTAGATTTTTATTTTTAGTAGTTCATTCCTTTTGGCATCACTAGCTATGACATCGATATTATGTGATGTTTTTCAATAATGTGGAAGAGAATGTACATTGTTCATTATGCTTGGTATCGCTCCATCTTTCTGCTGTGATAGAGTCCATCTAGTTAATTACGTAACTTAAGCTGGTCCTAGGCCTCATATGAGAACACTACATTGAATAAGCAAGCCAGCATGGCATGGTGCATTCTACATTCTCATGCAAAAAGTTTGTAAAAATATAGTAAACCTCATATGAAATTACCACAGGTTAACTATTTCTCAGAAACTTCCTGATGACATCTCATTTGTTCACCCTTGTTGCTGGTTGGCTGTGTTCTTTAATGCAATTGTTAGACTTAAGCAAATTCAGAATTTTTTTGTTTTGTTTTTGTTTTTGTTTTGTTTTGTTTTGTTTTGAGACAGGGTTTCTCTGTATAGCCCCGGCTGTCCTGGAACTCACTCTGTAGACCAGGCTGGCCTTGAACTCAGAAATCTGCTTGCCTCTGCCTCCCAAATGCTGGGATTAAAAGCATGCACCACCAGTGCCTGGCTAGAATTTTTATTTTTTCTTGTAACTGCCTGAGTAGTTCCTTGCAATGGTTAATATTATTGTTCATTTTACCGGTTGTAGAATCACATCTCATACAAGCCCTTGGACCTGCTTTTCAAGGTCTATACAGGTTTGCTTAATCAAAGTAGGAAGATCCACCTTCACTGTGGGTGGTCCCATCCTATGAGCTGGGGTCCTGGAATATGTGAAATGGAAAAAGCCAGCCAAACGTAAACATCCAGGCTTGTCTGCCTCCTGGGTGATGATGCTGTGTGGCCAGCCAGCCTCCCAGTTTTGCTGCCATGCCTTCCCTACCATGGTAGAATATATCTTCTCAATGTGTAAGCCAGAACATGCCTTTACTCATTTAAATTTCTTCTTGTCCAGTATTTTTTCACAGCAACCAGACAACTGATGACATCCCATTAGTACACTTCCATTAAGTACATTTTAAATTATGGAAGTTAACTTGTGTGCTTTTTGCTTCTGCTCTTTTTTTTTTCTAATGGAGAATTTTGAGGGCTGGATTAGTAAATTCTACCAATGTAAAACACAATCTTTCCCTCAAATAACATAATGGCTATCTAGTCCTGGGCCACTTTTTAGTAATCTTGGCTCAGGGATACAGATTTGGCTTGCCCTAAACTGCATACTCTATAATGAAGGGGATTACCTGAACATTTTTCTGCACAGAGTTAAAAAAGTAAGCATAGGTCAGTACAATTACCAAACAGCAGGAAGTTAGGTTAAAGTAAAACAAGAAAAAATTAACCACCACTGGTTTCAGACAGTATCTAATGGAACTTAGTGTTTAGATTAGCAGATGCTAGCGGTCCCCTAAGAATATGTTCCAAATGGTTTACTCCACAGTCAAGCATATTAATTCAGACATATTAAGTAGTTGATAGATATCTGTTAAGAGGACAAAAAATAGCTTATAACTTTGCCTTTTGATTGGTAGCATTCCTGCTGTTCACAGTCACAAAGTTCTGATCGATCAATTAGCCTATTGGAATCTTTCACTCAGCATGAACATTGGATGTTGAAACACCTGCTTAATTCTATTTCCATCCCTTAATTTAATGTTTTAAAATGAAAATTCTATTATAGGGGTTCTGTGAGTATACCATAACCAAAGCATGGGAATATAAGAACAACAAAATTAAGTTATCAGGCTTGAGAAGACAGATTACAGAAAAATAAGATACTAGCCTCGGATTACCCAGCAAATCTCTCTATCATTTCCTTGATTTTCCCAATTACAGTAGATGTTTTTGTGTTTTCATTGTGGGTAATTAACTTGGTACCAGTGCTATCTCTATATTGGTTCCAGTTCATTGGATGGTCTTATTTGAATTTTGGAGCATTTACTCCTGATAATTAATTTAAGAAATTGAAAGTAGATGAAGCTAGTTTTGAAGAAAAGAACAAACACTGAAAAGTTAACTATTCATACAAGAAACTCAGTGAATTTAAAATTCAGAGAACAGAGTGGTAGGCATTCCAACAGGAATATCTGGAACAACTCCTTTCATGGGAGTTGTGTCTCAGATAAATACTGGCTACTTTATTTATGGACCTTATTTTCATTTCTTTTGAAGAAAGGGAGATCTTTTGGACAAACACTATTTTATAACACTTTTCCTTTCTTCAGTCAATAATTGCCCCTCAATTATAATTAAATGTTAAGTGTTAAGATAAACTGTGTGAGTTCAATAGAATTCAAGTACTTTTTATGTAAACTAGAGTTCTAGATATTAAATGCCAGGAAAGTGTGGTTGAGAAGTTACAATTTATTGTCTTTAGTGTTTAATTTTCTGATGTGTACCTATTAGTGTATTTTTACTCTATGTAAAAAGAAAAGAAATTAAGGTTACTAGTATGATAATCTTAGAGAAGACGTTTATCTGCCATTATCGAGTTGATCCCAATGTAGTCAAGTGGACTCTTAGAAAAGAAAACGAAGACAGAGGAGTATAGAAGAGGAAGAATGGGAGGAAGGGGTAATGTTGGAGAAGTGAGGGTGAAAAAGAAAGGAAAAGGAAGAACATAAGAAAGACAGAAAAGAAAGAAGCAGAAGAGAATTTAGAAGAAGGGCAATTGATTCAAAACATGTACATGTCTTGGCTCACCAATACTGGCATTACAAAGAAGTTAAGAATCCAGGGAGGACTTCATATTTCAGAGACTGGAAATGATCCCAAGAAGGCAATGTCAAAGAAACAGGGATCTCATTTGGTAATATAACTACATTGAACCGAATTTTGCCGACAGCATGAAGGATCATGAAAATAGATTGCCTTCTAGAGCTGAGGGAAAGAAGATAGCTCAGAAGACATCTTTATTTTTACCTCTTGTGACAGATTACAGAAAAATATTCTGAACCTACAAAACACTGACCTAGACTACAAGGTGTGAAACTAGAGATCTGAAGCTTTTGGTAAACGTAAGCGAAATCAGGACCCAGCCATGGAGAACTCATCCAATAGGCTTTTTATTTCTTTTTCATAAGATTAGTTGGAATACTTCTAAGTTGGTCTCACAGACCCTGAGAGCTTGGGCTGTCACAGTACAAATCAGTGCTCTACCTAGCTGTTCCTAAGGAGAAAACAGGAATTGATTTCTGTAAAAGCAGACTGCAGCAGTCTTTCACCACTTGTGAGGACTCCACTCTGCTGCTCAAAGCACTGATTTTCCTCTCCAAGATGAAGAGGAAGAACATGCTTTCTATGTTGAATAACAGGCTGTCTACTTTATTCCACAGGATCCTGCTCTGTTATCTCTCCAACTAATTCCTGGAGTTATTCTTGAAGCCCATTCTCAAACTTGGCTAGGGAATCTTTCTTTTTTTCACTCCAAGAGGATCAAAGATGATGAAAAGAACTTCAGCACCCATTTGGTGACAGAGTTTCTAGAAACTAAAATGTGGGCTTGTGTAAAGCATGAAAATGTCAATAACTGTTTGAATCCAGAAAGAAGGTAGTAAATTTTTCATGAAGTAGAAAGACACAGCATGTTTACTAGTGTGAAGTGTACCTCTAGAATTTACATCCCTTCAATCATCTGAGCCTACATTTAAGTTATGTATCTATATAGTCAAGGCTTTTATTTTGAAAATATTGTTTTTTTTTTCATTTTTGTGCTCATAGACTTTATTTATTATCCATTTAAAATTCTAGAAAATGAGGCATTGTAGGAAATTGGATTACTGATCTGAGGCCCATTTCCAACCTCTTTTCCAGTATTTTCATTATTAATATCTTACATTAATGTAATATGTCTCTTACAATAGACCAATATTAATAAATTATCATTAATGTATTTTTGTAGTGTGCAATTCTATTTATTTTGAAAATATACTATCATAGGTCCTTGATGACTGAGTGTCATCAAAAACACTATCATATTTAACATGGATTCATATATAATCATATCATAGAATAACTCTTATGTCTCCTCACATCTTCATATCTCATTCTTGTCTTGAGTCCTTTTATGGTGACTATGATTTTGCTGCCAAGTTTTTGCTTGTGTGTTTTTCATTATCTCTTGTTCTTTTTTCTAAAATGTCATATAGAGTGTATGGCCTTTTCATATTATTTTACTATATGTTATTTAATTTTCATAGGTAAAGGATTAATTCATCATTATTGTTAACTACCTTATTCTGTGGGGTTATTTGTCTACACTTTTTCTGCTACATTCTGACCCCTTAGCTGGACCTGGCATGTGCTGTAGTAAATACTTTCATACAACATCATTTTATGTAAGTTTTCTTTTAATTTTTTGCAGAAACAGAAACATACTGCTGTGGAAAAACAGTTTGAGGAAAAACACTCTATTTAAAAATTGAAGGGATTTAACAAGTGGAGCTCCCAGCTCTTATTCAGTCCGCATAGCACTCAGACTTTTAGAGAAAGAAAATTATCTGGCTAGGGGCACTTACTCTGCCACTCTGCTCTCCCTTACCCCTCTGTGCTGAGGGTGCCTGTGGCACACAACTGTAATTAACCAGACTAAACAGGCTTCTAGCCATGTTCTAAAATCCATCTCTGTCTCTCCATATCTGTCTCTGTCTCTGTCTCTGTCTCTGTCTCTCTCTCTCTCTCTCTCTCTCTCTCTCTCTCTCTCTCTCTCTCTCTCTCTGTGTGTGTGTGTGTGTGTGTGTGTGTGTGTATGTGTGTATCTCAGAGAGTCTAGCTTCTCTGTCAGTGCTGAGGATCTGACTAACTCGGCTCCTCTTGATTGCTCAGCAGATGTTTTACCGATGAGCCACCTATCCAGCCCCTAACTCTATTTCCTAATAATTATTAAGGTTATACTTTCACTTAGACATTTATGTTTAGATCTTTCAGAAACTTTACATAACACTGGGAGAAAATAGTATATCACATTCTGTCAGACCCTCAGATATGCTAACATAAAAATGCAAGTAAACCAGAAAAGCCAAAGGCAGAGCGTACAGATTAGATCACAAGCAATGAGTGTCTAAAACCTTCAGCCTTCAACAATACAACTATTGCCCCCAAAGATCCTCTTAACAACTGTCTCTGGATATTCTTAAAATGACTTTGAAAGTTTGGATTCAGCAATGCTAAGTTTGCTGTTTGCAGAATGCTCACTATTGGGAGACATGCAGTGTAGAATGTTCCTGATGCTCCCATGGGTCTGGATCTTCTTGAAATAGAGGAATAGTGTCTTTTTAGTTTCTGAAGGTTTATTTGACTTCCACAGTCCCATCTGGTTCAGGGACCATGATCATACATTCATCACTTTGCTGTTTATACTTGGGCCACCTCTCCTACAAAACCACCTCAGAGTACCAAGTCATGCAGGGAGTTCATGGGGGCTTTGGGGGAGTGGGTGGAGAAAAATTAAGGAGGCTTGCTTATTACAGGATTTTTCAGAGTCATTGAGAAGTTATTCTATTTTAATTTCCTGAAAAGGGGACATAGAATAAAACATTTCTCAACACTGTTTTCAACAGGCTTCTGCCTCCTTTCCTCTCCTTACAAAATGATCTCAGAGCCTGTCAAAAACAATTTAGAGAATGCTGCTTCATAGTGAAATTACCATTTCTCTTGATAGTGCCATATATTTTCATCTCCCTTCAAAAGAGAAATGAATTGAAACTCTTAGTCATGGTGACTTTTACCAGTGAGCCATAAGAGACAATTTGACCTTGATTGCTCATGCCCTGTGCTTACCATAACCCCTTCACAGACATCCTGTGGACTCAGATCATTCTTGTATCTCTGAGGATTTGATGAGCTGAACATGGCTAAGAAAGTTCCACTGTCAGGTATCACAGTAGCAGTTTAGTGGGAGACCATGGAACACAAGCCCACTTTTGATAAGCCTTTGTAAATGAGAGGTCAAAGTCAAGTAGGCATGAAGGCATCCTATGCATCTCTTCCTCCACTGTAGCTTCCTTCCTAAGTGAATTGCAAATTCATTTATAGAAGCTAGTGGGTACTTTATAAGGTATTTTATTGCTTGCTGATATCAATGTCCATTTTCTATGTCTAGCATCTAAAAGCTGGTCTGATAAAATCCAGCGTCAATTATCTCAGAAGTTAAGTCATTTAAGTTATATCTGTACTGAGCTAGGGTTTTTTGAATTTTGTAAAAAGCATTTTTTCTTTTTAAGATAAAAATTATCCAGACAGTATCTGAAGGGTTCTTAAATGAGAAGCCCAATTTGAATTAGATAAAAGGCAGACAGTATATCTATCAAGGATTACACTTTGAAGGTCTGTGTTTAATACTTTCCAAACACATTTACTATTGATATATAATATCAGGTCTGTTGTCAGTATCAGTTAACTGTGAGTAATATTAAAAGTCCTTGGACTCTCTACTATGTGAATAAATTCTTCCTTTCTATCCATATATCTACCTATTGATATCTATAACTTTGAAATTTCCTTATATGGCTAAGATAAATTTAAAGAGTTGTTTAAGGATTGTGCTTTAGAGAGATTTTCCTGAGTTATCTGTTTGGTACCACTGTAAAAACACAGGTTCCTCTTAATAAAGGAACTGTATCAGTTGGATTTAGAGAAGGTGAGTCAGCTGTGAAACTGGAAGTGATAGACGGATGGATACTCTGTAGAGTCCCAACAAAAATATAAATGGTTGATAAAAAATGAAAATAATGGAACAAATGTATATGCTTCCATGAATTTGGAGTTAATCAGCTTTTACAACACTTCCAATTGTTTGAAACTGTATCTAGATTTCTGATTTCTAGAACTTGTTATAATAACCACAAGAATCTAATACAGGTTTCCCAGCTACAAGTTCCTTTAGTAGACAGCCTCTGGGTACACAAGGCTAGGCATGAAGATCTGTCCCAGAACAACTGGCATCTGAAGCCTTTGCCATTAGCCTTCATTGTCTCTTGCCCTATTGTCTATGGTATTGCAGAAAATATCACTGAGACTTTAGTCACACATATATTTAAAGAATCAATATAATATAAATTTATAATACCTGGTTTAACAGTCTAAGGACTCAAATATTGTTTGTTGTCCTTGGGAAGGGATCATAAACAAAATCTCCACTAAGGAGACTTCACAAGTACTTGGTTAGACTGTGACCTCAATAATCCATATTCCATACATTAGCCAGATAAGTATTTAGAATGTATCTACATGAGGCCATTCTGTGTTTTAACACTAAACGGGTGGTCCCTACTGCCTTTCAAATTAGTGTAGTGGGGAATAGCCTGTGCCAGTCCCTATGCATGAAGAGCATGTTTTTATTTTTTTGATTAATAAACTAAAAAAAAGACCAGATATCAATAGCAATTTTTGTTTTTCAGAGTGATATAGTGAACCCTTTTAATAATTAAAGGAAGGCCCAATCTTATCCATGCTTCAATTGACATAAGACTTCTATAATAAATAGCTAACATAGTCATGGACCACTTGACAAAGTCAAGTGAGGAACGACAATAGTATGTAAATAAATAAATGAACAAGATATGCTGGGGTGGTAAAAATTGAAACATTGAACATCAGCATAATAAAAGCAGCCACTGAATGGTAGACTCTCTGATGGGTTAGGGATTTGGTGAACTGATACCTAAAGGGTAAGAAAGGTCAGTTATAGATAGAAATAGAGCATGGTGCGCAGAGGTGGAGACTGATCTGAAGCAGTAAGGACTGGCACATTGGAGTAAACAGCAAGAGGTCTTTAGTTCTGCTGAAGCAAAGGAAGGCAAGAAGGTATGACTTATTAGGGAAGTCAGTGATCTCTGGATCATGAATAAATTGATATAGCAATTAATGAGTTTGAATTCTTTATGAGCCATAATGAACTTTTGGAGGATTTTAAACAAGTAAGTTATATTGCATGAATAATGCCCCAAACTATAACTCTGGTTAACATATAGAATATTGGTTACAGAGGGGCAAACAGAGAAGGAAGGACTATGACTGAAGAAATTTGCCAGGCAAAGACAATGATGGTTTGGACAGTGGTGAGAGCAGCAAATATGGAAATAAATGAAATACTTCTCAGTGTGTTTTAGAGTTGCAGTCAAAGTACTTCTAGAGGATGTGGTTATATCAACAGTAAGTAATAGAAATGGATAGTGTTCCCTAGATATTTGTAGAGTGCAATAATAGAAATATTGTTTATTCTAAAGATGCCAAGACTTTTTGTGTCATAAGGTTTGGAAAAGGAAATTGAGTTCTGCTTTGGTGGGTTTAAGTGTAAGATTATTTATTAGCTATACAAGTCGACATAGAAAGATATAAATTAAATTTCTGTATCTGACATTCACAGAATTAATACATTTCATGACTAAATAATAAAAAATTAGACATTTTGATTAAGTACTTAATGTGAAGAAATGTTAATACAATTTACTCTTACTTTATATTTTGCTAGGATATAAATATGCTGATGTGAACTTTAGCTTATTCCATTATTGTGAACTTTAGACAAGAGTGTTGATGGGGTTTTGTTTGTTTATTTATTTGGTTGGTTTGGTTTGTGTGGTGATAATATATATTCTCCAAAAGTGATATACATTATGTTTTATTAATTAATTATTTTATTTCTTTACTTCCTGAATGTTGCCCCAATCTTCCCTCTCAGAGTTCTTTTTCCCATTCTGCCTCCCCTTTGCCACTAACATATGAATTCTTATAGAAAAGAATCCAGTGAAAGCTGCAATAACAGATATCATTTTGTTCTACTGCCACCTAGTGGCATTGTCCAAACTTAGAAAATAAGTTCACAATGGAGCGGTCTTGTTTTTATTTTTTATTTTTTTGAGTTAAAAGTGTAGATTTTATTTAAATAAGCCACCTTGGAAAAATAACATGCATTTGTGCATTTATTTTATACAGTTTTAAAATTTACAATATAAACACATGTTAATATATTATATATTTGATACGTGTTCAGAATTCCAAGGGCTTCTGCCTTAAATTCTGAAAGAATGATTTTTGAGATTGCACATTTAATAAAGATGATGAGTATCTTGGAGTTGCTTTTTTTTATTAGATATTTTCTTTATTTTCATGTCATATGATTTCTCCTTTCTCAGTTTCCCCTCCAAAAAACAAACAAACAAACAAAACAAAACAAACACAAACAAAACAACAAAAACAAATCCCTGTTCCCTCCCTCCTCCCCATGTTTGCCACCCCACCCTCTCCCACTTATTGACTCCGGCATTCCCCTACACTGGGGCACAGAACCTTCACAGGGCCAAAGGCCTCTCCTCCCATTGATAATTGACTTTGCAACCCTCTACTATACACATGCTGCCAGAACAATCAGTCCCACCATGTGTACTCTTTGGTTGGTGATTGAGTCCCTGGGAGCTCTGAGGGTACTAGTTAGTTCATATTGTTGTTCGTCTTAAGGGGCTGCAAACCCTTCAGCTCCAGAGGTCCTTTCTCTAACTCCTTCATTGGCGACCCTGTACTCAGTTCAAAAACAAAATACCCATGGAAGGAGTTGCAGAGACTAACTATGGAGCAGAGACTGAAGGAAGGACAAGTCAGCCTAATATAGCTATTTCCTGAGAGGTTCTGACAGTACCTGAGTAATAGAGCTGTCTTTAGAATACCAGAGAGCAGTCATTCCACTACCCCTTCCTCATTTCCCCTTGACAACATGGCATTTGCAGTAAAACAGTGACTCAGATCTATGGCTACTCCAGAAAGGTTTGCTTCTTTAGCAATGTTTCCACTTAGACATTAATTGAGTTTTCTTCAAATTATGCTTACCTATTTACTCCATTGTGTTTGTGTGTGTGTGTGTGTGTGTGCGCACACACTTACATCTGTTTATGTGTGCACATGTGAGTGCAACAGTACATTTATGTGAGTGCAAGTGCTTGCAGATTCTGAGGTTGATGTTAAGTGTCTTTTTCAGTTGCTATTCAGCTAATATTTTGAGAAAGAGTCTGTCACTAAACCTGAATGAAGTACTTCTATCCAGCTAGTCTTGCTGGCCCAGGAGCCCCAAGAGAGGGAGGGGTACAGACAAGCACCACCCAACCTGGCCTTATCCCCAAGTGCTGGGAATCTAAAGTATTCTCCTCATGTTTGCAAAGTAGATACTGAACAACTGAGCCTTTGCCTGAGGTTCTAAATTTTCTTCTCTTAAAGCACCACTTAAGAAATATATGTAGGCTATTTTGTAATACTCTTAATATTTTTCATAGTTTGTCAGCTCTTGGACCCAAAAGGTGAATGGATTTTGTTAGTATTATGAGAAAATATTGAAAAGTGGATAAAATCCAGGCAATATCTTACTGAACATGTCTCTTGGGGGTGGAGGGAATTGTGATTGAGAAAATCCTAGAGGTTGTGTAGATTACTAGCTTAGAACACATTTTTTTTTGCAGGCAAAGCACCTGTGATTTGATTTATAGCTGCTATTTAATAATCATGTAACCTTGAATGTGTGCCAACACTGCTGCAGGCATTTTTTGCTATAGAAATCTTACTATACATAGTTACAGTTAGGGGGGTTTTGCAATTTTTTAAATCTATCAGAAAATGAATAATATCCAAGTATGACAAAAACAACAGATTTAAGAACCACATGGCTCTGGAAAGATGGCACAATACATTTACAAATCTATCTAGGAGGGGTGTGCCTTGACATAGAACAGACCTCATGCGAAAGCAGGGGAGGCAAACAGCTGGCAAGCATAGGTGGAGGAAAATACGATCTTGATTTTTTTATTAGATATTTTCTTTATTTACATCTCATATGATATTTCCTTTCCCAGTTTCCTCTCTGAAAAAAAGGAAAAAATAATAAGATAAAAACAAAAACAAAAACAAAAACAAAACAAAACAAAAACAACAAAAAACCCTATTCCCTCCCCCCTCCCTCTGCTCACCAACCCACCCTCTCCTGCTTCCTGGCCCTGGCATTCCCCTACACTGGAGCATAGAACCTTCACAGGGCAAAGGGCCCATTGATGACCAACTTAGCCATTCTCTGCTACATATGCTGCTGGAGCAATTAGTCCCTCCATGTGTACTCTTTGGTTGGTGGTTTAGTCTCTGGGAACTCTGAGGGTACTAGTTAGTACATATTGTTGTTAATCCTAAGGGGCTGCAAACTCTTCAACTCCTTGGGTCCTTTCTCTAGCTGTGTCATTGGGGACCCTGTACTCAGTCCAATGGATGGCTGTGAGCCTCTACCTCTGTATTAGTCGGGTACTGTCAGAGCCTCTCAGAAGAGAGCTATATCAGGCTTCTGTCAATCAGCACTTACCAGCATCCACAATAGTGTCTGGATTTGATGATTGAATATGGGAAGGATTCCCAGGTAGAACAGTCTCTGGATTGTCTTTCCTTCAGTCTCTGTTCCGTAGTTAGTCTCTTTAACTCCTTCCATGGAGGTAACCCAATCACAAAAGAAAACACATGGTGTGCACCTTCTGATAAGTGGATATTAGCCCAGAAAATTGAAATACACAAAGTACAATCCACAAACCACAAGAAACTCAAGAAGAAGAAACACCAAAGTGTGATCTTGATTCTTTACTCTGGATTTCATTAGAAAGAACGGACAAGGCAAAGTAGCAGGTGCAAGATTGTCCAGTTTGAGTACCTGTAAACAGTCTCTGGAGAATAGAAGCTGCCCATAGTTGTTTGGTTCCTGGTTTTTGGGTGCAGGAAAATAGTGGCTGGGTAGACACCATACAGAGTGGATCTGGAAATGAAGCCTTAAGATACAGGCATGTGATCCCAACTTATAGACAGGTTCAGAAGTCCCAAGCTGCATAGTGAGTTCAAGGCCAGATTTAAAAATTTACTGAAACTTCCTTAAATGATTAAAAAGATGCCGAGGAGACCACAGCTCTCAGAAGGCATATTTCTGAAAGCTGATGATGTTTTACTGAAGAAGTTCACATCCTTGTTTGATCCTTAGAAAGTGAAAAAACAAGGGCCTTATCTGATGCACTTACATGCTAAAGTCAGGCTCATGATTTGTTCCTTTCCCTCTAGACTGGCTTTGCTGTGAATTACAGAGAAGCCCCCTGAACTTCTGGTTTCTGAGACGCACTTCCCTATATAAAACTATGGAAATTGAAGGCCTGACTTATTAGCCATCAATAGAGGTTTATGGCACTGATTTTAACTTTGGTGTTTATGTATATCTTTCCTGCTAAATTTAGTTTTACTGACAGAAATTTTGAAGAGATAAAGTTGCTTTTGGCCAAGAGTGTGATTATAATAGTGTGATGGAATGAACATACATACAGAAAGGGTCGAGAAGATTGAAATTTATACAATGCTGTGAGCATGTAATAAAACTGTAATTTAACCTTGGCTAAGAGGAGGATAAATACATGCAGTGAGTAAGGCAAAGGTGGGAGCATCCATAGTGAGTCAGTAAGCAGCATTCTTCCATGGCCTCTGTTTCAGTTTCTATTTCTTGTTTCCTGCCTCTGCCTTCTTCCTCAGTTCCCTTCATAAGAATTAAAATAATCCTATCCTTCTCCAAGTCACTTTTAATTATGGTATCTATCATAGCAACAGAAAGCAAACAAGAATCAGAAACTCAATCTCCTCAAGGACCTAACGGTCTGAGGCAGTGCCAGTGAGCGCTAGTTTGGTCAGAAGCCTGTGAGTCTAACCATACCACACCACTCTGTCTGCCACACATCTTATTACAAACTTAATCTGAAATTGCTTTAGCACTCAGGAAACACCAACGATGAAGGTGATTCAAGTCCAAATTCTTAACCTAAGGTCTAGAGTGTGGTCATCTGCTGTGTCTGTGGAGTGTCTTCTTTGTGGTCTTTTGCAGTCGCCACACGGTACAAGGCAAGTTGTTGGTCTCTTTTATACTCTTAGTCTCATCAATATATGTGAGAATTTAGAAATGGACATGGAGGAAGTTCAAGAACAACTCTTTGTTAAGTTTGAAAGAAAAACAAGAATACAGGCAAGGTGCAATGCTGGTAGCTGCCAAAAGAAGGAAGATGGAGAAGAGGCAGAGAAGAAGAGAGAAAAACAAGCTATTTGAGATAGATTAGAAGTTCAGCAATAGAAGTTATCAACCAGCCACACAGTAGACAATCAGCTACATAGAGAAAACAGTGGAGAGAAGAGTATCAGACCGTGCTTGAGAAAGTTCACAGTGTCAAGAAAAGCATGCTGAGGAATTGAGCAATGTTTGAAAGAAAATAAGACAGAAAATGAGGAAAAGAAAAAGGACAAGTTGTATTACGTGTAGAAAGCTCTGTAAATGTCTATGCTAGAGGAGAGGTTTTGAGTAGGATAATATTCTATCTTCTTGAGTGTTTATTTAGTTCTCTCCCTTCCTTTGCATCTCCTCTGGAGTTATAAATTTTCTTAGATAGGTGAGGCAGTGGACTTCTGGACTCATGGTTGGTCCATCTGAATTAACTCTTAAGAGAAAACATAATAGCATGCAATGTTTTGGTTAACTTAAAATATCAGATCTCTATCTGAAACAAAAGTAAAACTTAGGTTTTATTCTATTGACCAGAAGGTAATATCTGGGCTTTAATGGACTTCAACAAGACATTCATCCACCCCCCTTCTTCATATAATTTAAATCCTAACTGAGAGTGAATTAGAGAAGCATAGACAGACAGAAAAGTGAAAGCGGTCTCCTAGATGGATGCTGATTTTCCCCCAGCAGATAGTGAAGAGAAACTACTAGAAGGTATGGGACAGTGGCATAGACAGAACCTATAGGGGAGCTAGGAGGACTAAGAAACTTTATAAAACACCACTGGTAGAGTCCAGTTAGTGGGCATGATGTCTTAGGGATTCTCCATTCCTGAAAATAAAAAACTGCTTTTTTTCCCTGCTCTTACCTGTACATTCAATTCTCTGTCCATGTCAGAGCATGAGCTTGGCAATTTCCTAAATGACTACTACCACCCTCATTACATAAAGATGGACAAAGATTGTGGTTACCTTTCTGGTATTATCAAAGAAAGTACAGCTGTGGCTCAAAGTTAACCACAAGGAAGAGTACATCTAAAATGGCTTCCAAGGCTATTGAGATAGAAGGCTGTACTACAATTGGAGAAGATGCTCTGGTAGAATTTGATTGTAAGGAAAATGTGGTTTCTAGTTTTGCAATTTCCTTTAGTATGCAATCTTCATTTGAATGTTATTGAAATAATACAAAGAAACTACAGATAATTCCATGCCAATGCACATGACAAAGATTAAGTAATAAATTCTTTAAAAGGCTCTAACAATTGAAGTTCAGTAAAAATAAAAAATAGATATACTATTATAACTACTCTATTCAAGAAAATCAATTGGTCTTTGTATAAGAAATACAAGGCTATCGTAGCTATCAAAGTTAATCAATGAAATTTACTGTATTAGAAAATATTGGGGAAATTTTTTATTATGCTAAACTGGCATAAAAGTATTCAACAAATCCAATATCTATGCTTTTGTGAAATTCTTGGCAAAGTAACATAGAAAATAACTTCTTTGGCTTAATAAAGGCCACTCACAAAAGACTTATGAACCTTATGTTGAGAGACTGAATTCTTTCCTCTTTTGGTAGGAATAATAGACAGACCTCCTTTGGTGAATTCTACTCAACATTGAATTGTAAATTCTTCCTGCAATATGAAAAATATAAAAAGACTTTTGTTATGCAAAAGGTTCATTTGTATGATTGCCTATGCAGAAAATTAGATGTAACCTATAATAAAATCATTAAAACTAACAAATGAGTTAAACAAGGATGGAGGGCACAAGATGAACTGTTTTTCATAAAAATTAATGGAATTTCTTTGTACTAACAATACACATATATAAATGAAAGAAATCACCAATTATTATGGCAACAAAACTGGATTAGTTAGGCATAAATGTACAGAAGTCACATAATGCCTATAGACCTCTTAAGCATGCTTGAAAGTAATTTAAAAAACTAAAAATGATTCATGAGTTGAAAGGTTCAGTATTGTCAGCTTATACATACCTCCAGTACTGTCTCAAGCAAACTGATAGAAATAGATATGTGTTTATTATGGGAAAACAAAGGATCTGGAATAACTAACAAACAAGGAGGAACAGGAAGTTGCAACACTGGTATTACCTGGCATTGGGAATGAAATCAAGTTTTAATTATAAAGGCAGGTTGGTAGTGCTGTACCAAAAATTCAAAAGCAAATAAACTAAAGTAAAATCAATTTAACAAAATATAGAATATATGTTTTTCTTATCTTTTATAGGTTTGTAAATTTCATATTATGCACCCCAATCCCATTCTTCTCCCCTTTTCCTTGTACCTGCCCTCCATATTTGCAACCTTCCCCTCAACAGAGAAAAAGTGTCTCCTTGTAGAAGCTGTGGTGTGTTGCAGTGTGCCCCCAGTATTCCCTTTTGTTCACACTTCCTTGATTACAAAAGTTCACTGCAATGATTTGTGGTCTGGTATGAGGCCTCTGGCTTCTGCTAGTCCATCAAGAGGGTCAACACTACTGTGCTACCCAGTACTACAGGAGGTGAAGGGCAAGACATGCTTTCCCACTTTGATGACTTAGATTCAGCTCTCCCGCCTGCTGTAGAGGGCAAAGGATGAGGTGTGGCATCTCTTCCTCACCCATATCACCGCATAGCAGAGAAGTGGTAGGGGCAGCTCTCCCATGGTCATGCCCTCAGGGCTAACTTGCCCAGGCTTCCACCACCAGGGTCAGATCTATTGTGCTGCCCAGGTGAGGCTCAGGGCCTGCTCTTCTGAGTGCTGCAGCTAATGAGGAGTAAGGACAGCTCTCCTGCTCTAATTAATCCAGGCTCAAGCCTGCCAGAGTTAGTGAGGCACAAGGGAGAGGAAGCTATCTCTCTCTAGGGTCTGCTCTCAGGAATACTGCAGTTGGCTAGTAGCAGAGTCAGCTCCCCTGCTCTCATGCCCCAAGAGCCAAATCCCCCACAGTGCTCAGGTGAGGGGTGGGGCCAGTTCTGTACAACCCCTCAGATATCACCATGTCCTCAAGGGCAGTGGGGACCAAAGATGTGTGCCTGGAATTTAATGGTAACAGACCCCTACTGCTACAGGGTCACAGAACCAGACCTGGCTCCAGGAGGCAGCACAGGTCAGGATCACACACCATGGTCACAGGTGGAATCACTACAAATCACTTCAGGCTGTTCTTACTACCCCCATCTTCAGTTCTGCCTCTCCCTATTGTGCCCACATTCTTCTGTTTCTCTTTCTCTTCCATTTTTTTCTGCCATTTACTTGCTCTTTTTAGTGGTGCCTGTGGTCTCTGAGTGTCTGGGGTCATTGCAGGAGTGCCATGCCCTGCCCATGCTTTATGGTGCCCTGTTGTGGTCATTTCAGGCACACAAGCCCGAACTGTGCTCATCTAAGGCTAGCTTCCTGTCTGTACCCCATGACTCCAGTCCCTTGATTGCCTCAGGCTCACCCCTCTCCCCTAGCCTACCCATGTGGCCCCTTGCAAGGTCATCTGTTTTAACCTTACTCCCACCTGGGGTTCTTCTGGTCTCTAGATTGCTCCCATCCTGGGAGCCCATCTGGACCTGCCTGGTGCCTGGTCTGTTGATAGTTTCAGCCTAACTTCTTTCCAGGCAATGTTAGGCTTCTAATCATTTAGATGTTTATATATAAGTACACTGAGAGTAGACACAGCCTGTCTCCTCTCTGCCACCTACTGACACATATGAGACACAGCAACCACACATACAATGCCTCTAGAGGCAGAAGAATATATTTTTATAGATATATAGTTCACTAACATGTTATCTAAAATATAAAACTATTTTTTTCATTTTCTTCTTGATATATAATTGATCTAAAGTAATTTCACATAGTTAACTGGGCAATTTGCTCTGTTTGATATAGTTATATATTTGATGAAGTATGTCTGTTTACCACATCTACCAATCATATACCTTCCAACAAACCCACTCATTTTCTTATTTTTACTAGGTGAAATTAAAAGCAAAATATATCACTAAAATGATGCGTTTGTAAGGTTTGGAAATTGTGGAAGTGCACATATATATGGAGGAAAATTAAATTGCATAAAACTTTTTTTTTGAAGTTGAATAGCTGCTTCCTATCAGTTCAATAAATATTTATCCTATGACTTATCCATTCTATGTAATGGTGTTTATAGAAAGTAAATTAAAAGCTATGTCTACAGAGACCCCAATAATACAAATATTAATAGTCACTTTACTTTTACATAAAGAGAATATCCCAAATACTCATTAACACATAAATAATTTTTAAGTGAGCAAGGAATCAAGGTTTATTTTAGCAAGCAAAACAATACTTTAACATATGTAGAGGGTGGGGAACAGAGTGGAAGGCTGAGCACATGGCAGCTTCTATAAATGATTTTTCAAAAATTATTTCAAATTTACCTTGTGTTCATTGACAGTACACTCATGTACATAGTTAACTGCTAATTTTAGTCATTTTACGTCACTCCCTATTACTCTCTCCCATTCTACTTCTCTTACTTGTTCTTAATGAGGCCCTCTTCTGCTATGGTTTTCCTCGTGTGTGATCTAGAGTTTAATTAGGGTTGCTTGCATACACATGGAAGGGAAATATTTACAGGAGCACAGACAACTTGGTAAGTGATGACAATATTTGGCCACCATTAACTGTTAATAGTCCCTCACTGAGGGAAGGCCCTCATAAATTTTCCCACTTCCATGATAAATTTTTGCAGTGCACAGTCTTGTGCAGGTCTTGTGCATGTATATACAACTATGTCAAGTTTATGAGTGTAATGGCTATATCATGTTATTTTCTCTCCATTTATCATGACAGTCCCTATGTCTTAGACTGTTGTCACATATGTGACCCATTTAAGGCCAAACACTCCCATCATCCTTTACTCTTAGTATCTTTGACCAGTAATGAGGCAGCTTCATCTAATGCTCATTAAGTAAGCCATGGTGTCTATGTAATCACCCAGATACCATTTCTTAGTTTATAGTACCATGCTAGCTGGATGGTAATTAAATAAGAAACTAATTGGCTACTGTCCTAATATCTTTATCTCTATTGCAACAGTATCTGCATCTTATAAGCTGGTCATTTTGTTGTTGTTGTTTTTTCAAGACAGGGTTTCTCTGTATAACTCTGGCTTCCACTATGGACCAACTGAGAAATCCACCTGCCTCTGCCTCTACCTCTAAAGTGTTGGGATTAAAGGCATGTGCCACCACTATCCAGCTGAGCTGGTCATTATTATAGCTCAAATTGTTCATAGCTATGTAAAACTTCATGTTTATACTCCATCAACTGCCTGCAAGAGTAGTTCATGGTAATGCCACTTTGTCATAGTCAAAGAGTGAACTGTTCAATTATGTTAACATGATAATGAATCTCAAAATAATTTGTGTTGAGTGAAAGAAAGTAAACTCCCCCAAAGCATTTGTTTAAACATATGGAAAATTAAAACTAGTATTAACAGTATACCAAATTAGATCAATCATTGCCAAAAGTCAAGAAGACATGCATTAGTGAAAAAGAAAGACATTACAAAGAGGCACAAAGGAACTTTGCTTTGTGATTGATACACTCATTATCTTGGTTATGACGATGGCTTCCCAGGTGCATAGTCATATAATGAAAGGATGTTATGGGAAATGCATCATCAGGTAATTATGTCTATTTGTTCATGGCACAGCATATTGCTTCTGGGCCACATGACTGTGCAAGGTGTTTCTGTAGTGAGAGTGCTATAGACATTTGTAATATGATGATATCATTTTCAGATCCAAAGAAATCTAAACAAATGAACAATATGCTAAAGACTTGGCATATTTTATAAAGCTGTTCACATATACTATGAAAGCACCATACCTGTAGCTCATGGGGCTGGGGTTGGCTTTGTGTAGGTAGCAAGCATGGTACTTAAAGGGAGTAGGGCTTTGTAGTGCACTGCTATAAGCTCCAAACACTGTGGTCTTTAGACTACACATTTGTACAATTATTCCTTTCTTCAGTAAATCAATTTTATATCATCAAAATTTTAATTTGAAGAGTTTTATTATGCTTTTGGAGTCTTTTTATAACACAGCTTAAAACGCAAATATATTGTACAATTTTACAAAATAATGTTTTTCATGATTTCCTTATACTATATTTTTCCTAGTTCTCATCTTTTATGTGTGTTCATATATAAATGAGCATGCTCATGTGTGGGGGTGGATGTGCATATGTCTATACACATGTGCATGTATTCATGTGCCTGTGGAAGTCATATGGTAAGCTCAGGAGCAGTGTTTCTTTTTTTGAGACAGGGTCCCTCACTAGTCTGGAACTCAGAAAACTAGTAGCTGGATAGTTATCCCCAAGGATCCTGGCTCTGCCTCTCCAGCAGTAGGAATGGAGACAGGTTTCACCACTCCTAAACTTTTGTGACTGTTGGGGATCAAATACTTGGCCTCCTACTTACAAAAGACCATATCCATGTCTTAACCATCTCCTCAGTCCTGAGCTTTAAAGATTTTAAGCTTTATTTATACCTTTTTACTTTTGTTAAATACTAATATTCTAACATACACATGACCAATACTATATCTTACCAGGGGAATTCTTTTCAGTGCCTTCCACTTCCATCTTGGAAGGCTTTCAGGCACAAAAACATATTTGGAGTTGTCATCTCCTAGAACAACAAGACTTGTTTCTGGAATCCTTCCTGAAGGACCTGTCTAATGATATTTCACAGTTAAGCTCATTAAGAAAATAAAGATAGAAAAGCATTCTAAATATTGCTTAAGTAGGGTAGTATAGTAATGTAAGAATAAGCAAGTCACTTCTTATCATTAGCAAGTGGTATTTCATGCACATGAATTCTGTGTTTGAATTTATATGACTGGAAAACAGATTTATTTCACCAACATCACCACAAGAACATGAATAATTTATTCCCAAATGACATTATGACAGTTAAATTACCACTCTGTGGGGAGACCTTTGCATGTGTGTGGTTCTTTCTAAACAAAACATCCTTATGTGGACAGGACCTGTATTTGCTTAAAGACTATAGATTTGTCTGCTTTCAATATGTGCAGTTTATTGTCTGTTGATAATTCTTAATAAGGAGATAAATGAAGGTGAGTACATTTTATAGATGGTAGTGTGGTATAACGACATCTGCAATCCCAGAGTGGCCTAAGCATATCTGTGCTTATAGAGTGACAATGGCACATGTGTGATCATACAGTGGTATTAACACATGAGTTTTCATAGAGTAGCATTAACACATGTGTGATCATAGAATGCCATTAGCACATGAGTGATCATATGACATTAACACATGAGTTATCATAATGCAGCACTAGCACATGTGTGATCATAGAGTTGCATTAGCACATGAGTAATTATAGAGCAGTACTAGCACATATCAAATTGTCTCAAGGCATTTAAACCAATTTGAGTGTCTTCATTGCAAAAGGCTATCAAGACCCTCACTACCTAATAAAATGAATTTTAAAAATGCAAGATTTTCCTAACCTGGCTAGCTTCAAAATAACTGAAATGGAGACTTGCATCACTCTTTAATCACAATTACTTAGTAAATAATTCTGTATTTGCTGTATTCCCTGTATGCTACCTAGGGAATTCTCAGCCACATTCCCAATTTACTTGCATTCTGAACCTGCTTTATCTCCCATCAAGATGAAATACACTCACACAGGAATCTTCATTCTTCCTCCCCATGATGTCAGCCTCCACTAATTTTCATATTTGTGTGGCACCACAGCACAGCACAATTCATGATCATACAGTTCCCTCAATCTTGTTAGCTCTGATCAGGCAGTTCTTCGGGGTATGAATGCACTGTGTCCCTCATTTTTTATGAGGACTTTACAAGCAGGTTTTTCAACTAAGGTAAACTTGGCAGATGAAGAGAAATCATTGAGCAATATTCTATGCAGGGTTTAGACTGCTGTAGTTGATTAAACTTACTGTAAGTTTCAAAAAGAACATTGTGTTGTGTCATGTTGTGCACTGTAGTTTCAAAGGCTTCCAAATTATGGCAATTAAAAAAGCAAATTAAAACAACTTCAATAATTTATTGTGAGCTGTCAATATGCATAATAGTATCTGGTAACTACAGAATGGGGATTTCAAGAAGTAAGTGAATATGGAAAGAAACCTAAGCTGTCTATGCTTATGTGGACCTTGATTCTAATGATTCTAGGTTTTGACCCAGTAAGTCCTTCCTAGAAGCTATTTGTTCAACCATGTTCTGTAACCTGATTTTCCTGTCACAGATTTCTGCTCTCCTAATGATAGCTATGCCACTGTTTAAAATTTCTTGCTGTCTGACTCTACCTCTAGATAAGAAGGTTATGCATAGAAGAATCCTGTAAGGTCTTACTCACTAATAGAAATGATAGTTCCTTGACAAGTCGTGATCTTCTTTCCTAGTCCAAATAACTAATAGGACATCATACCAGTGAGCATTCCCTTCCAGTTTTTAAAAATTCTATAGAAAAACTATAGGGAGTGAGTCTGATGCTAAGGGCCTGTTCCCCAAATGGTTTTTGATCCATCAATGAAGAGCCTGGTGGCCAATGAGTCCTGTGGAATAGGCGGGACTTCCTGGTCCCCTGCAGGCAAGCTAACAGATGATGGGGAGAAAGGACCTGAGAACTGGGGAGGAGAAGGAGGTTGTAGCTGCAGGAAATAAAACCACCCAGCCATGTGAGTTTTCCATTAGAGTGGCCAATGGCCACTCTATCCAGTTATGCTTGGGATGGCAGGGGAGGTTCAGGAGTGCCTAGTCACAGAGTTAGCAAAGGCATTTAAGATTAACTGGTGTGGGGGATGGAGATATGTCTCAGCGGTTAACAGCACTGATTGCTCTTCTGAAGGTCCTGAGTTCAAATCCCAGCAACCACATGGTGGCTCACAACCACCCATAATGAGATCTGACACCCCCTTCTGGGTTATCTGAAGACAGCTACAGTGTACATACATATAATAATAAATAAATCTTTAAAAAAAAAGATTAACTGGTGTGGGGGGTGTAGAAGAAACTACAAGCTACAAAAAAACAAAGAAATATATATATATATGTATATATAATATGTTATATATACATATATGTGTGTGTGTGTGTATATATATATATATATATATATATATATATATATATATATATATATATATTTCTGTTTTGTTATTTTTGAGATGGGGTTTCTCTGCATATCCCTGGCTGTCCTGGAACTAACTCTGTAGACCAGGCTGGCCTTGAACTCAGAAATCCACCTGCCTCTGCCTCCCAAGTGCTGGGATTAAAGGCATGTGCCACCATTGCCCGGCCTGATATTTTTTAATTTAAAGACATAGAGATTGAAACACACATCCTCCATGTTACTATCCAGAGCGATCATCTTACTGAAATCTGGAGTTCATTACTTCCCATGTATGTTTTACAGTTTGGATCATAATATAACTTTTGTACAACTTCAACTTGCAACTTTTTTCTCTCTATTGAAACTTGAGCCAAAAGATTTACAGAAATAATGTTAGCTGGCCTCAAATGTGTGATCTTTCTGCCTTACCTTTCAAGTATTGTCTAATGCCAAACCTTGTACTTAATCATTTTGTTTTGTTTCAAACATATTTTTGTTTTCCCTCTGCAAAATTTTTATCAAATTTACAGAAAAATAAAAAATTTCAAAAATAAAGTAAGGTGTAGTAGCTCTTACATGTAATCTCAGCCCCTGGAAGGTCGAGGTAGGCTGATTGCCTGAGTTTGAGAGGAGCTTGGGTTACAGAATGAGACCCTTTTTCAAAAAGGAAAGAAAGGACAAAGGAATGGAATGAAGGAACAAAGGGAGGAAAGGAGAGAGGGAGGAAGGAAGAGAGGAAGCGAGGCAGACAAGAAGAAGAGCTCAGGATCCAGATAATCTAACAATGTACAAGACAGAATCACCTTTCAATAAGCAGAGTATCTTCTGAGTACTGCATCAAAGAAAAATATCTGCAGAGTCCATGTGCTCTCTTATCAGTACACTATTTAAAAG
This sequence comes from Hylomyscus alleni, assembly GCA_019843855.1. Taxonomy (NCBI): domain Eukaryota; kingdom Metazoa; phylum Chordata; class Mammalia; order Rodentia; family Muridae; genus Hylomyscus; species Hylomyscus alleni. The sequence goes on from JADRCC010578149.1 coordinate 35,093, forward strand.
AATGCAAAAAAAAATGGAATATAAAATTAAGACATACAAATGCCCCACTATGCAATGTAGAACCTAAGCAAGGGCATGGGCTAGTTCTGTGTACTGTCTCAAAGTACATAATGATTAAGTTGAGTCTATGGAGACTATACTAATTTTGGCAAAGCTGAATGAGGAGAAAAGAAAACATAGGAAAGAATGTAGGGGATAAAAATGTAAAAAAGCATCCCTTTTCATGTTATAGGAGGGAGAACATGATAGTAAGAACCATGTCTTCTTTGGCACCAGGAGAAATGGATTGAAATCCCCAATCTGCTGTTATTGAGCTTATGTGTACTCAACTGTAAATTAAGCATAGCAGTGCAATGAACCATGCACAGTGCTCCTGAGGATTGTGTGGCACAAGGCACAATGGAACTGCTTTTCTCATTCTCTCTTCATCCTGGGCATAAGACAGACAGTGCCCTAGTGTTCTTGCAGACACAGAGGAGTGTGTGAGAGATTGGATTTAAAGCAAGAGAAGAATCGGTGCGTGCTGCTTCCAGGTCTGTGTTAAAGTATTTTATATTCTCCTGAAGTAATTGTCATCTCCAAGGCTTACTGCCTCAGTCTGCTAACCTAGGCCTAGCCCTAGAAGATTCTAGCCTCCATCTAATCTAATGTAGGCCTAGAATACATCCAGCTTCTGAGACTTATGGCTGAATAATCTTTCTGAGCTTTCATTTTCTTCCTGTACATTGGCTTGCATGTCAACTTAGCTGTTCTGGCTCAACTCTTCTCCACACAAACTGATTCAATCTGGCTTCTTTCTACATCTCCTGAATTGCTCTGCTTGGTCTCATACCATTTTCGGCAATATGTTTTAATCTTCTGTCTCCTTCTCACTCTCTCTAATTCTTTCTGTACCTGTATCTAGCTTGTTCTCTCAACATATCTCCTTAAAACTCTCCTGTAAAGCTTCTTTCCTCTTTTCTCCCTGTCTTTTCCTGTCTGTGCTTTGTTAGTTTTCCTTTCCTCTCTCTCCTTTTGAGAGATGCTTATATCCCATTCTACCAAGTCTTTTACTCAGATTCATCACTTTGTCTGCAACCAATTATACATCACTTTCAAATATAGGTCCTTCCTTCTACTAACTATTTTTGCCTTCTTCTTTACTAAGGGCTAAGCCACAACACAACTATAAACAGGTTTTTTCAGTTAAATAACACAATCTTGGGATTCAAAATGTGATCAAATATGCTACAATAATTCCCAGTAGTCCTAAGCTTGTTGGGCCTATGACTTCCTTCTCATAAGTACACTGACTTTGGAAGTCTAACCGTAAGTACAGCAAGGAGAGAAACTGTGACTCTGAGTACTTTCTCGATAGAAAGTCATCTGAAAGAAAGAAATGGCCCCTTTTATTTTTCTGTGAACAATGAAAACTCCTATCTCAGGTCCACAGAGATGGGGGAGGGGAGGTCTGCCCTACAGGTTACATGGATCTCAGCTAATGTGCAGTTGCTTAGGCTACACAGAGGGCCCTGAGCACACGGATGCATGCTATTGCTTCTCATTTTCTTTTTCAGCACATTATAATATGGCTTTCAGATGTGCTTGCTGATGGAACTGCTTTTAAGTCAAGACTTGCCTTTGTGAGAGAGGAGAGGAACATTAAATTCACAGAGTACATATCACAGCATCCCGCAGAGTGTGTGTGTGTATGTTGATGGAGGATCTCAGATATTGGATGCCACCCACCTTTCAGAGACCATACAGTAAGTAGATGAGTACCCTTTGTGACTTTAGGAAGCACTTCCTTTGTCTTTTATTTATGTGTATATATATATTTCTTACACTCCAGATTTTATGTCCCACCATCCACCTTTCAACTGTTCCACATCCCGTACCTCCTCTCCACCCCCTATCTCCGCAAGGCTGTCCCCACTACCCATCCCCACCCAACCATACCTCTAAACTCCCTGGGGCCTCCAGTCTCTTGAGGGTTAGGTGCACCTTCTCTGACTGAACCCAGACCTGTCACTCCTCTGCTGTATAAGTGTTTGAGGCCTCATATCAACTGGTGTATGCTGCCTTCCTGGAGTGGGTTGAGTTTTGTGATTTTTGCACCAGCAAACTTCTTAGAATTGTGTTTATGCAAGCATTTCAAACATCTGTCCGGGTTAGATGCATATCCTAATCAAACAGACCATAAAGGGGAATAAAATACGTTTTCACATCTCCTAAGGTGACCTGTGAAGATCTGAGTATTTTATCTTCCATTGAATATTTTGCAAACTGAGAAAAATCAATCACATCCTTCTCTGAACAGGAATGCTAAGGATACAGTTGCAGATATTCAGTGGCCTAGCCATTAGTGGAACCCAGGCCTCAACTCCCATTCTTCTGCCTTTTCGAGTTCATCCTTCCAAGGCCTTCCTTCCTTATGCTGTCCTTTGCCCTTCTCGTTTCCAGTTTCTTCATTCCAGGTGTCACACAGGAATGCAGAAGTGCACTATGCTAAGCTCAACAGCATTCCCAGCAGAGGAAGGAGAACAGAGAATGGAAGATTCCAAGCTTCCCCGTACTCCAAAATGAAAGTGGCAAGCAATTTTCTTGACATTTAAAGTCCACAAAATAGTATTTACCTCCTTAAAACAAATGAAAAAAAAAAAGAAATAAAAATGGCAGGAATTATAACACAATTACATGAACACACTGCCATTCACTAAGAATTATCTCCATTGTTTAATTCAAGAGAATAGACAATACTTAGCAATATGGTTCTTGATATTTCTTTTCATTGCTGCAAATTCCTTGCAGCTATTTTCCCCTTAATTAACACCACTTCCTGCTCCACATAGCAACATCTATAAGTGTTGTTGACTGACTAACATTAGGCTGATCATTACATGCTAAAATACAGGAAAGCAACCATTGTAGGCAGGCATTTCAGTCTCAGGTAAGTTAGTTTTTGTTTTTCAAGTTGTTCACAGGCAGGCAACCAGAGAGAAAAGGAATTAGGATGAGAGGTTCGGAACAGTATTCAGCTTCAGATCATTAGTTTAATATGTACACCTTTTAAGGTACATATCTACATGCCACATACTGATCTCATGATCTCTGCCCCTAAGCATACCACAAAAATCACAGGAAAGCTCACATTCAGTCACATTCTTTGACTCCCCAAATCCTATGTACCCATGAATAAAATGGTGTTTTAAATTAAATAAATTATTAACTAAAATATAAAGTTTATAAGTGTAATACAATTAATAAAAATAAAAAGACTTAAAATATAAATACTAAATAAATGACATCACAAACTGTCATCCTCTGGATGGGGGCAGTTAGAGCATCTGACATCTTCTTTTACTCAGAAACCACCTCCATCTGACCTTCATACTTTTGTTAATGAGCGTGTAGCATCCACATGAAGAGTCTGCTTTTACTATAAGAATATAGAGAAAATGAAATACTGGATGACAGACTCAGGGAGATATATAAACCTTCTGAAATTGAGTGAAACCTATTTTTTAACCTAGAACAGGCTTTCTAGTCAAACAGGTCCAATGGAGAACCCTAAATAGAATGCAGAGCCTCTCAGGGGAATAAACCAATGTTACTGAAAAATAATGTTATTCAATCCTGAATACACATATACACATATGCACAAAGATAATACTGTGACTTCTATTCAATTGTCATTCATTAATTTGAAAGCTAATGATAAAAACTGAGAGGTATAAATGACACTTGGAAATTCAGAAAACACAGCTAATCCTAAACATATGATAATTCTGGTGACATTCAAGCTTCTCATTAAATTTCCCTCATTCTAATGAGAATTTTTATAAGCATTTCTGATGCATATCTTTGCTTAATATTTTAAGAATATTTTCATATACAGAATAATAGTTTTATTATTATCAAGCTACCTTCTCCTAGAACCCCTGGATTAAAGTATTGCATTTCAATGGCATCAATTTGAAGGGTATCAATGACCTCAGGCCATTCATTCATTCATTTATAGAGCTGTTTCAGAAGTATTGACTACTGGGAAACCCTTGGTATCATGCAGCATTACTGTCAATGCACTGGACAACTGATCTGCCCACTAGACAACTAATGTTTCTCATGACATCAGTGTTAGTTCAAACGAATCTTTTGTATTAAAGTCTTATTCTTCTCACTTGGTCAGGCCACATAGGCAAGTTCTGTCTACATCATGCTTGTCCCTTGTTCTCTTATTTGATCTTGCTTGGGAAGGAGAATGGAACTTTTACCTATTCAAGGTTAATACTATCATCTTTCTTAAAGGCAGCCTTTCTCCTGTTTGTTTCTCAATTGAATAATGGAAATGAGTGCTGATAGAAAACACCAGAGAAGAAATTAAGAAGGAACTCAAGGGAAAAAAGAGGTAGAATGTCACTAAAAGGTTATAGAAGCCTGGGATATGCTGTAGGAAAATTAAGTCTCTCTCTCTCTCTCTCTCTCTCTCTCTCTCTCTCTCTCTCTCTCTCTCTCTCTCTCTCTCTCTCTCTCTCTCTCTTCTCCACCTCTCCCCATTCTCCCCTCTGTATTATATTATTTTTGGTAAATGTTTCTCTATGGCTTTACAAAGTATTATTTATCTCTGGTCAGTTCCTCTCTTCCATATTGCTGCCCCTCCCATTTTTAGTTAAAACACACACACACACACACACACACACACACACACATGAATATTTACTTGGCTTGAATTTAAGCCACTTGGGGTGATTATGCCCCCACAAAGAGCCATAGATTATGTAGTAAGCATGGGAAGTTTCTCTTCATTTTTTGGTCAGAGGAATTCAGGAGATTCTCACTCTATGGATGCCATTGTTGTTTACCCTCAGAATTTGAAGATAAGACACTATTGCTGAAGACATTTCAAACACAGGACTCATAGTAACTGGGCAGGAAATGAAGTGGAATCATGTTACCTACAAACTAGTTCTCATAGTTTTCAAAGGAGTAGTGCATCCTGGCAAGGAATGGAAACTATTAATTGTTCTATCTTGTTATGATACTTATTAATGACAACCATGACCATCACAAGATGTCCACAAGGATGCATTCATGACACTTATATCTTGGAGATAAATGACAGCTTTCTAATTGGACTTAGGTCTCACTCAATAGGTGGCAATTTTTACATACTACTGAAAACATAGACAATTACCCATGGTTGGTGAAGTCATGGATCCTAGAGGAGAATTGAGTACTGCCACTTTCTAAAATCAGTGTAGTCCCAAACTGCATTTTGAATACTCATGCTTTTACCCATAGGGAAGTATACTTCTCATTGCAAATCAAAGAAGCGTCCACCCCCAGGAGGCAGAAATGATTTTAGAAATCCACAACTTAGTGAGATATAGAGAACAACTGATCATTGGGTGACTAATCCCAAGTTATATATCTACAACACAATCCTTACATTCATTCAGGAAACACTTCGGAAAAGGGGGAAGAAATATTCTTAAGACCCAGAGGACAGAACATCTCCTATAAGACAGTATCTTCTACAAATAACAGGGAAGATCCACCTGTGAAATTTTGATAGTATGAGCTCCTAAAATAAGACCAGTATAATGACATCAGTTGACACCCAAACATTTATGAGGGAATTTTATAAGGCTTCATCTTTAGATGAAGAAGTACAGTCAGTTAATGGCTGCTAGGGAAGGGAGAATTGGTGTTCTCTAGGGATGGAGACCCGATAGATTGTCCAATCCAAATGAAAAGACTTAAACAAATAGGAATAATACCAAATGTGTCCTCTTACTCCATCACAGATTCATGATCTATCTATTTCCTTATTACTGTTGTTAGATATATAATAATATGTAACATGTGTAAACATATATATAATCCTTTGTATGTACATCACCCATTTATATGATATACACATGTATGTATATATTACATAGTGTTACATATCTAACAACAGTAATAAAGGGAAGAAAATACTATGAGTTTGTGAGGGAGTTGGGGTATACAAGAAAAGTTAGACTGGAAGATCAAGGTATACAAATTATATATTGTACCCCTTAAATAATTCTGAAAGTTATTTTTAAAAGTTCTAGTGTATAACCCAAAGGGTGAACTCCATACCAGGTAATAGACCATGTTCAAAAAGAAAAAAAACAAACAAAATAAAAAAGGACAACAAATGGCAACAAAGAAAGCAACAACAAACAAACCAACTGGTTAATAGTGATTAAGGAAGACACCCAGTGTTAACCTCTGGCCTCCATGAAAGTATACCACACATAGAAGTGGTCACACAATTTTACATATAAATTCACATAGAGAAAAAATAATAAAAACTTCTTCAATTTTTAAATTGCCTGGGAAACCTTTTTCTCTGACTGTAAAGCCATAGGCCTTAAGAATTCAGGGTCACATATGTGACATTCACTCATGTGACTTTCAGACATTTTAAACAAAAGACAGTTACCACACATCAAATTTTAATGATCATCTGGCAATTTCAAGGTTACATTATGAAATAAATGAATACTGAACAATACTAAAAACTATCTTTTCTTATCTATATTGAGTTGTGTCTCCATAGAAAATCTTCCAGGACTCAAAAGCATGTCATCATTGGTCAATAAGGACTCTGACAGTATTTTGTGTGAAAGTGGGCTTTTGATGGGGTATTGAATTTCTCATCCAGTGTGACTGATACCCTTATATGAAAGCATTGTGTAAGGGAGAGAGTCACACGAGGAAACCCCATGGGATGAATGAGGTAAGAGTGGAGTGGGCCACTGCAGTCCAGGAAATCCTGGATGACTAACTTGCCAGAGAAGAAAGAGGAAGGCAAGTTTTCTTCTTTGGTGGCTTCTGGATAAACTATCCTTTCCAACACAACTGTCAGACCTCCAGCTTCTAGGACTGTGAGCAATGGATTCCTCATATTTGAAAAGAATTGAGTTTGGAGTGTTTCATTGGAATCCCTATACATTCCGCCCCTCACAATTTGTTCTTTGAGTTGTTTTTCTTCTTTTCTCTAATTTGTGAAAACATTTTATATAATGTAGATTCTAGCTGTTTCTCTTCATGTTTTGTGTTTTCAAAATTAAGATGTCTATATCTCCAGGATTTAAATATCATCTATTAGGCAACAAAGTCTAGACAAGCAAATTACCCGTGTTTTAATCGAGCAAATGTAAATAGTTTCTTGTTAATGTAGACAACGGATTTCTGTTTCATTGACTTGGTAAACAGCTGTAGTCCTAATTTGTACATATTAAATGGGCCTAATTTTGTTTTCAATCTAGCTTACTGTCTGGAGCTTGAGTTTAGGTATGAAGGGTAGATACAAGTTCACTTCTTTGCAATTTGATAACTGTCTTTGTCAGCACCAATTTTTGTGTGTTTGTGTGTATGTGTTTAGTGTGTTAATTAGTGTGTTTAGTGTGAAAATGTAAGCACATGAATGAAGAAGCCAGAGGCTAATTTTGAGTGTACTTCCTTAATACTGCCCATCCTGATTTTTTTGAGGCAGATTCTCTTGAGAACCCATATTTGAGTGTTTAAGCTAGGGTCAGCGGCCAAATTGCAACAAGAGTCATCCAGTATTGTGAGAGCTGAGATTACAAGCAAGCTGCAAGTGTGTTCCGTAACACTTGTTTTCTGTTGTTGTTGTTGTTGTTGTTTATTTTATATGAGATCTAGGTCTCAATACTTTATGCCTATCCTGGGTACACTTCAAACACTTTCTTGTCTGAATACCCTTTTAGCCTGCAAGCAGCAACTGAGTAAATCACCCTTCATCTCCAAGACAAAAAGCCAATGTTTACACATGAAAGCTCTTATCACATTGTCATATATAGTGCACATTTTTTGTAATGCAGACAAGTCTATTAATGCTAATACAATATTGTGGGATCATAATCACTCATCCTAACTTCTGCTATCAGACAGATAGAGTATTTCTTACTGTATCTAAAACTTACTTGACTGTTCAAAGGTATTTTTCAGCATGTAGAGAAACAAGAAAGTGACAAAATTTTTTCTTTTTTTTTTGACTGTTGTTGTTTCATTTGTTTGTTTGTTTGTTTTCAAGACAGGGTTTCTCTATGTAGTCCTGGCTGTCCTGGAACTAACTCTGTAGACCAGGCTGGCCTCAAACTCAGAAATCCACATGCCTCTGCCTCCCAAGTGTTAGGATTAAAGGCATGCACCACCACTGCCAGGTTAACAATTTTTTTTTTTTTACTTATTTTAAGTATATTCATTTAAGAATGTATTTTCCTAGTTTTCAAGACATTTTTGTGACTTTTACAAATTAGAGTATTATTAATATAGGTCATCAATTTTTTTTAATATTCTTATCACTTCTGAAATAACTGTATAGACTTTAGTCATCTCTCTCATGTCTTCTATCCTCACCCTTTCCTAAAGAACCATTTCTCTGCTTCTATCTCTATCAATTTGTTCAGTCTAGGTTTTAATATAAAATTACAGTATATGACCTGTGTGGTTGGCTTCTTTTACTTAGTTTATCATATTTTAATAGAGCATCCATATTTTAGCATGTTCCATTAATTTTTTTTGTAGTTAGGATTTTTTATTAGATATTTCCTTTATTTACATGTCATATGATTTCTCCTTTCAAGTTTCACCTCCAAAAAACAAAAAAATAAACAAACAAAAACAACAAGAACAAACCCCTGTTGCCTCCCCCTGTCCCCATGCCTACCACCCCACCCTCGCCCACTTATTGGCCCTGGCATTCCCCTACACTGGGGCACAGAACCTTCACAAGGCCAAGGGTCTCTCCTCCCATTGATGCTCGACTTTGCAATCCTCTACTATACACATGCTGCCAGAACAATCAGTCCCACCATGTATAGTCCTTGGTTGGTGGTTGAGTCCCTGGGAACTCTGAGGGTACTAGTTAGTTCATATTGTTTTTCATCCTAAGGGGGTGTAAACCCTTCAAATCCATTGGTATTTTCTCTAACTCCTTCATTGGGGACCCTGTACTCAGTTCAATGGATGGCTGTGAGGCTCTACATCTGTATTAGTCAGGTATTATCAGAGCCTCTCAGGAGATAGCTATATTAGGCTGGCTTGTCCTTCCTTCAGTCTCTGCTCCATAGTTAGTCTCTACAACTCCTTGCATGGGTATTTTGTTCCCTTTTTTAAGAAGGAATGAAATGTCCACATTTTGGTCTTCCTTCTTCTTGAGTTTCTTGTGGTTTGTGGGTTGTTCTTACTGTATTCCGAACTTCTGGGCTAATAATCACTTATAAGAGAGTGCATACCATGTGTATTCTTTTGTGATTGGGTTACCTCACTCAGGATGATATTCTCCAGATCCATCCATTTCCCTAAGAATTTCAGAAATTCATTGTTTTTAACAGCTGAGTAGTACTCCATTGTGTAGATGTACCACAATTTCTGTATCCATTCCTCTGTTGAGGGACATCTGGGTTGTTTCCAGTTTCTGGTTATTATAAATAAGGCTGCTATGAACACAGTGGAGCATATGTCCTTATTACATGTTGGAGCATCTTCTGGGTATATGCCCAGGAGTGGTATAGCTGGGTCCTCCGGTAGAACTATGTCCAATTTCCAGAGAAACCGCCAAACTGATTTCCAGAGTGGTTGTACCAGCTTGCATTCCCACCAGCAATGAAGTAGTGTTCCTCTTTCTCCACAACCTCTCCAGCATCTGCTGTCCCCTGAGTTTTTTATCCTAGCCAATCTAACTGGTGCCATTAATTTTTATAGACAAATACTATTCTATCCTTTAGATGTACTTCATTTCCTTTTCCCATTAATTTATTGATTTTTTTTGCCTATTTTTGAGAATACTGCAGTGTACAAGTTCCTTTGTGCATAATGTCTTTTGTTTTGTTTTCTTTGAGGGGGGCTATTTCATTTCAAAATGCAATAGCTTGAAAATTCACTATTCCTCTTCTTCATAATTTGAGGAAAAACTGAACTGCTTTCCCAAAGGGCCTCACCATTCACGTTGTTAACAGCTATCTGTGAGCTTCAGTTCTCCTGCACTCTTACTGTACTTGACATTGACTCTGTCTGTACTAGTAATTATAAAGTGCTGTCTAATGAGACTCTGAAGATTTCCTAAGGACTAATGAAGTAGATAATATCTTTATGTACTTTAAGCCATTTGTGTGTCTTTTTTGAAAAATCATATCTATTCAGATTTTTGCCTCAAAATGAGTTTCATTATTGATATGTATAAAGTCATTAAGTACCCTAAATGCAAGTCATTTATCAAATTTATTATCTGAAAATGCTTATTTAATCATCAAACTCAATCTGAGATTGACTTCTAGGCTTCCTTCCAAGGCTTGCCTTTTCCTACCTACTTTTGTATCATTCTGTGGAAAGTAGTTCAGATTCATTGGTGTTACAGGTGTATGAACAGAGTGGCCTATAATTATTTTTTGCAGCCTACACACCTGAAAGTCCTCTAATATATTTTACAATCTACTCTGGATTTCCAGATCCAAATTTTAGTGTTACAGATCTGTTGGCTTCCCTAAGAAGCTGCTTAATGCATTCATGGCACCAGAAGTTAGCTTTTCTGCCTTTCTCAAGAAAGAGAGACAATTACATATTAACATATATCAGGAAGGATGCATCCTAGATACATCATAATATGATACATTGAATGAGTATGATTTAATTATTCCCCAAATAGAAGTTCTATCTGGGCTTAAACAGACTTATACTAGAGTCATCTACGTATAGTCTTTCAATATTTTCAAATATTCATTCCATTCTCTA
>JADRCC010578149.1:45869-69280 GCA_019843855.1 Hylomyscus alleni
TTTTCAAATATTCATTCCATTCTCTATAATTCTTTTTTTCTATTCTAATATTCATATTGATGTTGTTCATACCATTAAGAGATAAAATAAACTTCAAAATGATAAGCAGAACAGAGAGCACAGACTTGCAAAAGTCTGGATCAATAGTCTTATAAAACATGTTGCAACTGAACACCTGTTTAAAAATTTGGGACAATCAGTTCTCGCTTAGATGCCAAAAGTGACGTAATCCTTTAACGATTTTTCACTGTATATATTTGGAAAAATGGAGGAGGATGTCTGACTCAGACCACCCATCTGGTTCCTGTTTCCAACCTCTGGATAAGTCCCAGTTACTTTCTTCTGTAAGTATAAGTTAGAGGAGGAAGGCAAGATACTACAGAAGGAATTAGAGATAACATAATATTGGGAGATTGAGTTGCCCATTTAGCCCACATCTGCTCTCTGATTTCCTAACTCTTCAATGTGGCTTCACATTTTGTGGGCTCTGCAATAGACTATTGCTCTTTTAGCCATTGTATTGGCTGGTTTTGAGTGTCAACTTGACACAGACTGGAGATATCACAGAGAAGGGAGCTTCAGTTGGGGAAGTGCCTCCATGAGATCCAGCTGTGGGGCATTTTCTCAATTAGTGATCAAGGGGGTAGGGCCCCTTGTGGGTGGTGCCATCCCTGGGCTGGAAGACTTGAGTTCTATAAGAGAGCAGGCTGAGCAAGCCAGGAGAAGCAAGCCAGTAAGGAACATCACTCTATGACCTCTGCATCAGCTCCTGCTTCCTGACCTGCTTGAGTTCCAGTCCTGACTTCCTCTGGTAATCAACAGTAATGTGGAAGTGTAAGCTGACTAAACCCTTTCCTCCCCAACTTGCTTCTTGGTCATGATCTTTGTGCAGGAATAGAAACCCTGACTAAGACAGTCATCAAATATACTGCTTCCAGTACTGCTAGATCTGAGAACCAAAGTTAATGTAGTGTTCTCAGCTTAAGTTAGTATCCTTTTTTCAAATCCCAACTGGAACATGCACTATCAAGAAGGCATACTTACAGTTAGTATATATGTAATTGCCTGTTAGCCATAAATAAGTTATAAAGCAATAAAAGATTAACTCGACCAAGTGTGGCATGATTCCAGGTAGGTAGAGACCAGGACTCAATGGTATATGTAAGGGAAATGATAACATTTTTTATATATGATGGGCCATCAGTAAGTCACATTAAATCCTGATTATCAAAAAGCTATCTCTTATGTTTCAAGTATTAGAAATAACTAAAGTAATAATACCAAAGCAATCACAAATTTGCTCACTGGAAGAAGCTATAAAGCAGGCAAACTATACTTTGAGTAGGAAGCAAAATGGCATGTGTAAGGGTGGAATATTATTTTAGTAATATTTTAGTGACTTCAAGCAGTAAAGCCTAATAACATAATAGATAAGCACATGTAAGCCAATAGGTCCTTTGGAATCTAGGAATGAGGTTATTTGATGTGAAGTATAAACACTCAAAGCAGAGCTCAGAATAACTTTAAGGGGTTGTCCCATTAAGTCACAAGCATCAGCTAACATTGTAATACATAGGGATCTAATGTAATGTCACTCCTTAAATCCTAAGCCCATCTGTTTGAGAAGTATGTGATAGGTAGATGGTTTTGATTCAGTCACTGAGTGAAAAATCATCATATATTTACCCTGGCACTTGGTAAGATACAGTTGTGAAGGCCTATCAGGGTACAGTTTCTCAGTATCTGGAGCCCCAAGGAAAAGAGATTTTGATCATTAAAAGTCTGTCGTTGTTCCGAAAGCTTGGTAACTTAGTTATTATTTTTCTTTATGGATACATATATAGGCTTACCTATAAGATTATATCTAGACACATGAAATCCATTAATCTGGTCCCAAAAAATACTCCGAAATTTTTTCTAGTGCTAGGTGTTGGAAGAGGATGAGTTCCTTGGAGATGAAGAGCTAAGAGCTCCATGCCCTGAGATCAAGAAGAATCCTACATGAGTTCCTCTAGGGATAAGCTTTAGGCTCTGGATTAGGGAATGCAAAGTTCTTACTAGTTGATATTATACCGCTCTCATCTTTCTACAGTAAAAGCACTCTATACTTCATGTTTAAGCCATTTAGGCCCCTACTCTGAAACCTAGGGAGGAAGAATGCAAGTGAGGTATTGTGTATCAGTCTATTAAAAAGAAAAACAAACAAATAAACACACTAAGATTGTGGAGAAACAACAGAAAGTGTCTTTAAGATCCAGGCCACAAACCATTGGTTTTTAGAAGGCATTGGATTAGTAGAACATAAGGTAATGGGGCCTCCAGCTATGAGGGAATCCTACATTCACTTATGATATGCAGGACTGTGACTATTGTGATAGTCTTCATTATGCTTTTGCACAATATATAGTAGGATATTAAAGGTGAACATCATTGTACTCAAAGACTATAACAATGTAATTTACCAGTTAGGGTTGAAGTCCTACCCAATCTTCAAGTAAAGAAAATAATATTTATGTTTTAGGAAAAAGTATGAAAGATTTTTAATCTAATGGGGACAATGGGAGCTGCCATTTCCCTACCTGACATGCTGATAATTTTTTGTCAGTGGTTAGTAGGAAGAATTGCCAGGATAGAATCACTATTTGTCTATTTAGAATAAATGACAATTGCCATTTCCTGGAATTATTTAGATTGCAGGAAAGTGTAGTCCATAGTCCATGGTTTAGAAGATAAGTTATGACTTTATTTTTATAAATAGGTCTCTGTTCAATAAAAGAGTAGGCATTTATCCATTAACAGAAGAGTGTTGGTAAAGTTAATAGTTTTTTTTAAAACCATAAGCAAAATGAAGCAGGAACAAATAATTTGGTTACTGGAGTCATATTTATTCCCATAACATGACATGAGTCAGGGGCTGGTTGACTAGAATACCATATCGTGAGATATTCTATATAGGGTTAAGGCCATTAAGGAGAAATTTTATGGCTTCATATGAAGCTTCCAGAATTACTAAATACCCCATTCCATTAATGGTGAAGATGAGTCAGAAGCCAATTGGAACTGAGGCCTTCTTCACTCTGGGAACATTTAAGGCTCTGGTCTGTGGGTTTTTTAAGGTCGCAGGGAAAACAGTGTACAGTTTTGCCACATTTAAAACAAGGAATCTTAAAAGGATGCCCAACCTATATGCAATCTGTCTTCCAGTGATCTATCTGTAGATAGCCATGATATTTGTAAGCCAGTTCATTTCTTACAGCAATAGCAGACCTCAAGTCACTCCTTATAGTGCAAAATGATCTCTATGTGTATTTTCTTTTCTCACTCTGGAAACTTTAGCTCCCCTTCATCTCCTTTCTTCTTTTTATATGTTCCATTTACAGAAAAACAATCCTATATTTATTAGTTCCTTTGAGGGAGTATTGTATTCCAAAGACAAGTTTTGCAACTTTTGCAACATAAATAATGTTACCTTTTTTGCAGGAGAGTTCTACCTTCAGAAGAATTGAGTTTAGATAGAAGATGCTCTCCATAGGCTCTTTAAGACATTTTGAAAAGACAATCATATATTCATTATGCCCCTGATTAGTATTTTCCATTGGACATGCATTAATGGTTTTATTTCATTGATCTTTAGTCTGCCTAGCACATAGAGAATAAGAATGTCATCATAATGACATATCATAAGTGTTATAATCTCACCTGAGAAAAATCTATAGGTACTACTTAAGGTCCTATGGAATATTTAATATCTATGATATATATGTAGATTATCTTACTATTATTTAACACTCCTGGTCTATCTAGTTCTTTCAGACTCAGTTAGGGTTTATCTAATAATAAGATTGACATTTTCCTAGAAAGCTCATAATTTTGGGAGAGAAGTCAAAAATCCCTTCAAATATTTCTTGGGTCTTGCAAAGAGAAAAGCAGTTGGGTTCTAGTAAACTTCGATTATAGTAAGTCCTTGGGTGGAATGGAATCATTCAAGCAGAAATACTTGTGGAATAGTAAATAGATCCTGGAAACGTTGGGGGTAAAGAGGGCTTTCTGCTAGAGGACACAGCACCCAGACTGGGTAGCGCATAGTGCTGCCACCTGTAACTTCAGCTTCAGGGTATACAACACCTTCTTCTGCCTTCTGTTGGCCCATACAAGTGTGTGCATATGTGTGTGTGTATGTGTGTGTGTTTGTAAGTATTGCACTTATTTGTCTGATAGGTAGAAATATAGTAATGTTACCAAAAGTTCTAGTCCTCTTGATATCTTAGAAGACTAAGAATCGGGTGTCTTTCAATTGTAAGGCTACATTTTTGTAAGAGCTTCAATCCAATTTTCATAGGTTGCATAATTATAAGGTTTAACAAAAAGAAAGGAAGTTTGTGTATAATTTTTCTAATTATTTGTCTAGTTCTTTATAAAAATAACACAATGTAGTATTACAGTAAGTATGAGAACAAAGACTTCCATGATTTTTATTCATATTCATTCTTAAGGCAAGTGGGTTTACAGAAGGAAAAGAGGAGGAAGAGAAGAAGAAGGGACAGGAGCAACTAAAACAATAAAAACAGAACACACATAAACAACAACAACAACAGCAACAAACACCAAAAAAACAGTAACAGTGACAAAACCAAATTTTTTAAAAATATTGGGGTCTAAAAATTTGCCAAGTTATAAAGAGTGTTTCAGAAAACAATCAAAGAGATCTATCTATCTGAAAAAAAAATTAATATCCAGATCTAGAAAATGGTGCCTCATCCTTTTGAATCTTATTAAAACAGGTAATAACAGGGACACTCCTTTTATTCAGGAGCCTTAAAATCAGTTGTGTCACACCTTTACTGTTTTAAGCAATGTCTGGCTGATGGAGTCATGTTTCACATTTTTTCTTTCACATATATCTTTAGTATGGATATGGTTGGCTTACTGAAATATAACATATGGTTCCTTTCTGTAAGAACCTAGAGAGATGGAGAGGACATACATAAAGAAATCCTGAAGGTATCAGAGTTTCACATTGGGTGTAGGAGCAATTTGTAAGCCATTGAAACATAGAGTTCCATGAGACATAAGATTGCCAGCAGATATGAGTACCTTCATATAGGAGGATAAGAGAATGCTTTTGTTTGGCTCACACACTTGTTCCCCTATGACTGTATCAAGGGGATCTCTTGCGAAGGAGAATAATGTTACATCCTAGAGGAAAAGTGTGGCTTGTTCAAATTCATATTCTATAGAACTTTAGTGGTTGAGCTGGATCTCTAACCATAGCCTGTTGATTTAATTCAGTGCTTTCCATAACAATCTCTCAAAGTGCCATTTTTTAAATTCCTTTTTACAATCCATATTCCATTCCCCAACCCTGACTGCTCCACATCTCATACCTCTTCTCCACCTCATCTATCTCCACATGGATGACCCCACCCCCAACCACACCTGATCTCTATACTCCCTGGGGCCTCCAGTCTCTTGAGGGTTAAGTGTATCATCTCTGAATGAACACAGATCCGGAAGTCCTCTACTGTGCGTGTGTTAGGGACCTCGTAACAGCTGTTGTATGCTGTCTGTTTGGTGGTCCAGTGTTTGAGAGATCTTGGGGGTTCAGATTAATTGAGACTGCTAGTCCTCCTACAGGATCACCCTTCACCTCAACTTCTTTCAGCCTTCCCTAATTCAACAACAGGGTTCATCTGCTTCTGTCTATTGGTTGGGTGCAAATATCTACATCTGACTCTTTCAGCTGCTTGTTGGGTCTTTTGGAGAGCAGTCATGAGAGGTCTCATTTTGGGAATGCTCCATAGCCTTAGTAATAGTGTCAGACCTTGTGACGTCCGCTAGAGCTGGATCCCACTTTGGGCCTGTCACTGGACCTTCTTTTCCTTAGGCTCCTCTCCATTTCCATCCCTGTAATTCTTTCAGACATGAACACTTATAGGTCAGAGATGTGACTGTGACTGTGGCATGGCAACCACATCCCTCACTTAATACCCTGTCTTCTGGCTGGAGTGGGCTCTATAAGTATCCTCTCCTTCTTTTCATCTAAGGTCCCTCCCTTTGATTCCTGAGGGTCTCTTACCTCCCAGGACTCTGGTGTATTCTGGAGGGTCTCCCCAACCTCCTATTTCCCGAGGTTGCCTGTTTCCATTCTTTTGACCCCCGAGGCTTCAGTCCTTTTCCTCAACCCAAAACCAGATCTGGTTTCCCTCCCCCCTACTCCTCCTCCCTGTTCACATTCCCTGCCAGGTCCCTTCCTCCCTCCCTCCTTACTTGTGATTGCTTTCTTCTCTCTCCCAAGTGGGACTGAGGCATCCCCACCTAGGCTCTTCAGCTTGTCCAAGTGCCCAATTTAAGTACACCTGCCCTTAAATATGCTTTATCATTTTCTTTCTAAGATTTGTTTCATGCTTAGACATTTGTTAAGTGCACAGCCATTTCTGTGCTGTGTCTGTGGTGACATGTCTGTGCTGTGTTCCTGAAATGACAAAACTTTCTTTGTATGTCAAATGAATCTAATGTTTTTTCACAATCAAAATAAATAGTAGGGGAAAGGCTAAACATGCTAATTTTATCCTTTCTTTATTTACAATGACACAAAGAGATATCTGTTGTTAGAATAAATGCCCTCCAAAAAAAGATTGTCAGAGAAATAGAGTGCTTTCCTCAAGGCAGTTTGTAAAACAGAACTATATCTATTCCAACTTAAGACATTGTTCAAAAACTACTGAATACTAAAGTCATCCACACACAATGTTCTCACCAACAGTGATCCTGTACAGAGAACTTAGTCAAACCTTAGTGTTCTTTATAACTTAGGATGTTTACCAGGATTGAATTAAACAATGAATGCTAAGGACATAGCCATCATATGATGTCTTTAAGCCTCAAAGTTAAGATGAGAAACAATGAGGAAATGGGGTGATGATAGTGTGGGACTTAAATCATGACTCCTACAACTTTAAGTCCCACACTCAATCAGGAAACTATAGATTCTAAACATGCAACTATGTTCATTAATGTCAAGTTATCTTTAATGTGAAACTGAACTACACATAGATGTGTGTTTATATACATATATATGCATATTTAATTTGTATAATGTATAAGTTATATAATTATAGTAAAAATAAAATATTTTGTATACTTATATTTAACAATATGAATTGATTTAGACTCTTTACATCTTATTTGGAATAAGGTGTTTTGTTTAGACACAATAAAGAGTTAAGTCATGTATTTTGCATGAAATTTAATAGGATAAAAATAATATTGAGTGGAATACATGATTCTCAGAAAAACAAACAATATAGATTTACTGTAGAGTGTGGATTTGGAACAACCAGGTTTAGGAAAGTACAAGGATATCTATTTTGGAAAAGCGATGGTCCAGCAGAAGGGAAGATGATATAGAAGGGAGAGATGATATAGGAGAATAAAGATGATCAAGGTTCATTTTATACATATATGGAAATGCCATCATGAAACTAATTACTTTGTAAAATTAATATATATTAATAAACTTAAAAAGCCAGTTTTTGGAAGTCATACACACAGTGGTGTGTTTTGTGTGTGTTTGTGTGTGTATATGTGTTTTTGTGTTTGTGTGTGCATGCCTTAGTAGTTAACTGAACCTTTCCATGTCAGCATATCCATTGATTCTTCTGGTCTTTTTAAAGCAACCATGTTGTTCTGACTTCATGGATTTAGCCTCTCTGATATTTCTAGCACACACAATCTGACAGTAAATTTCATATTTGTTAGGCTTTTACAGTGTCACTGCCTCCTGTTTGCAATGATCCCTGAGCCTCAACTGTATGAATTGTGTCATTTTTTAATGGAGTTAGGAGAATTTTTATCATCTCTATCTCTTTAATGGGATATATTTGTTTAATTTTTTTAGTTTTGCAGATATAACCTTTCATAGACAGATATGAGGCAGATATTGTCAGTGTAGGACCAGAGACAAGAGTTTGCCATATACCCTCACTGCAAAAAACAGTCCCTTAAATCCATCTTGATATAATATCTAGGAAGAAACCTTGAGTCTTGCCCCCAAAATGTAAATTGTATACATTAGGACCAATGTATTCTTGTTAGGAAAAATTACTCTCCTTTTGACTCAAAACTGGGAAATTGGGATGGTTTTAATTTTCTGTTACAACCAGTCATTAATAACTTAAAAGAAACACATTGGGAACACATCTTCATGTTTGTCTTTGAGTGTGTTTTCCAGTAACAGCCATCTTTCTTTCCCCTGTCAGAGATACCCACAGGGACAAATTCCCGATCTTCTGTTTGCATGTCCTGTTCTCCATGAGCTTTATTGTGACAGCTGTATTTATAAACTGATAACTAGCACCATCTCCTCATTGGAACAACACCTATCATCTTCTAAAATATCATAAAACTTCAAAAAGTGTTCAGTGTTGACTGTTTCCCCAAGTTACTACAAAGAACCCCACAAGGATATAAATTTTGCATTGTTTTATAATGAGTGTAAGCCCAGGGCTTTGAGAAGTTCCTAGTCTACAGTAGGCATAAAATAATTTTTGTTGAGAGGAAATTAGTTTTCATATTCAAGGTCTTTTCTACAATGTACCAGCTGCCTGAGATAATAATGAGGATAATTGAAATATTAATAATTGCAAATCATGCCTAATCACTTTATTTCTTAATGACAGTTTCACATCACTATTCTAAGTAGGTCAGAAATTGTGTGCTGTTGATCTGCCTAGTTTATTTTTAAAATACAAGTTTTCTTGACTGGAATGTTAAGTGTTAATGGAACAGTGTTATAAACAGCCACACACTGTAAACTGTGAAGCTACAAAATTAGTAGCAACACTCTCGTTCTCTGGGAATTTTAAATACATTAGGAACCTGTAATTACTGACTCCATCTGCCTACTCTGTCTTCAGCTTAATTATGCATTTCAGAAAGAACGTTCCTCATGTTTTCATTTTTTGTATATATAAATATTTAGCTATATTTCTTACCATTTTATGTCTCCTTTTCTCTCTGCTTTTGCCATTTACACTCTTTGGAGCTATTTTTACTTCCCAATCATGCTGCCTTTTCTTAGAGTCAACATGAAAGAGATTGGAACAGAGATACTTAGCTCTGCCCATGTCCCCACTGTATGACTGCAGACAGGCTACTATGCCTGAAATGTATTTGAAAAGGATATGGAGCTCACATCAGTGGTCCTAGTATCTTTTCCCAGTTGAAAAATCAATGGACCAATGAGTGTTTGATGAGCTTGTCTTGAAACATGACTATGTCTCCCCAGGAGAGGAATGCATATGGTTCCCAATAATTATTTGAAATCGGAAAACAAACTGGAGAAGAAGACATAACTAATAGCATTTCTACAAACAACAAATTTTTGTTATTTGGGAAGGGTGCTCATAAGACAGCAGACAGTAGAACCTGCCTAAACTCTCTGCCCCCTAGAGGGTGAAATCATAGCTCTGAAATTTTCCCATAAAGAAGGAAATACCCATCCTTTGTCCCAAGTAATAGTAAAAATGATAGTCCTTACTCTATCCACTTGATCAAGCTTATGGAAGTGGCCTTAAACCTGGTTTACCCAAATAAACAGTTTAGTTATACAAGTATGACTAGACATTGCATATTTAATATGATGAAGAAAGATAATTTCAGTTTAATTTTTACTATAAGTAAGCTATGACACCATCCACACAGGTGTTAAAATTCTACTACTTATGCTATTACTTCTATGATTAGACTAACTTAGAACCTTGGAATTCTAGGACAGGGTCTAACAACTGCTTCTGTGGCAAGAGTTGATACCCATTGACTCTCATGCTTAGAGTATAAGTTAACCCGACCTTGGGATTCCAGTGAATTGGTCAGCTTAGTGGCAGGACTCAGTCAATCCAAAGGGTGTCAGAACATTCACTGTAGTATGCAGAATGAGTAGTAAGGAGGTAATGGTAAGAGAAGCCAGGAAAGAAGACTGTGGAAAGAATGGGAATGGTACATTTATATAGTCCTTGGTCAACTGATTGTAAGTGACTAGGGTAATATATTGAGTTGCTATTACATTCAGGACTTATCTGTGCTGATTAGACTTTAAAAATCTCTGGCTTGATTTTACTGTCTCTGCAAAGGGTGAATGAACCTTATTTAGAGACAAAACAGGGAAGAAAAGAAATAATATCCAAACACAAAACAAAAGCAAGCAAACAAAATACTGAGCAATCAAAAGCAAAGCATCCAGGCTTTACCCAGGGTCAGGAGTGAGTTTCTGCAAAGATTGTAAGGCCCAAGAAACAAGGTGTAGGCAGCAGTCCAAGGCAAAGAGCCAAGGACAGAAGGAAATTGGTACAACAGCCAGTAGATGACTGGGAATGGGGAGGTATCCAGAAAGCAGTGAATAATAGATTATCAAAACAAAGAGTAAAGAAAGGGCTTAATTGGTTGGACCGACTCTTCTTCTCCAGCTGAGAGGATTGTGCTATTTGTTTATTCCTTAATCAGTTCAGAGATCTTTTGATTCCAAAAATATTAATTGAGCACCTGGTACACATTAGTACTCTCCCAGAAGATGCTACAAAACTCAAAACTGATGTGACAGCTAATTGGCAGAGGGGACAATAAACTGGAGGTGACTATCAGTAAATAATAACTAATTGATCTTCTTGGTAAGTACTGTATAGTGCTTGAACTGGAAGCAGGGATGGGAGGTAAGGAGTTAAATACAAGGATAATGAGCATCAGAAGGGCAGGGAAAGTGTCTTAGACAAGCAGATTTTAGCTGTTACGATGAAAGCATACAGAAATCTCTCAAACAAGCAGAAGCCTGGTGCAAACCTATAAGTAATATCGTTTTCACAAAAGAGTTAGGAGACTAGACTCTCAAAAGGGAAATTGTTTAAGTTTTTGAACACAAAACAATTCTTTTCTAATGTAAATTAGGACATAAACTATCAGTGAGTGATGATTGTAATTTAAACTCCCAGAGGGCTCCTGCTCTCATGTAGCTTTGTGTGAGAGTGTCTTAAAGGAAGTTTTAACTGAAGTTCATGGATTGGATACCAGAGTGAAAGCTGGAGGTAGAAATAATAAATCATGAGGACATAAAATAATTTCTGTGAAGTCTTCTTACATCTGAGTTCTTTCTCTAAACTCAGATCTTGTGAAGTTCTGGGAAGTCTGATGCAAGTCATTTCAGTGATGTTAAGCCAGATTCACTTAAGTTGCCAATTTGCAAATGATGTCATGTCCTGAGGAGATGTGCTGAGGCCCTAACTGTTCTCTGCAGTGTGACCATCCCCCAGCCAGGAGCTGGTTCTCTCAGACCTTGCCTTACCACATGCCTCTCTCCAAGCTCCTGCTAATAGCCACGCCTCTCTCCAACTTTCTGTTATGCCGGAACTCCCGCTACCAGAGACCTAAGATGAAGATGCTGTTGGGGTTGCGAGATGCTGACAGACTGGCAGAGGGGTTTCTGCCTGCCTGCTTGTTACCCAGTTGAATGAATATACATGGCAGACTGAAAGCATAACCATGGCTCGGTCTCATTTTTTACCCCCTCTAGCCTTCTGATTCCTTTATTCTTCAGGCTCCTACTATTCTTCAAGAGAACCCATTTCTATGCAACTGCAGGTAGCAACAGATTGGCGCCTAACAAATGAAGCGGGAAATGAGGTAACTAGAGAGCAGCTCTACTTGAGTGAAGCTTCACAGGTAAGCGATTTATGGGGTAAAAAATGATATCAATTAAGTTGGGGCTACACTGGCCAGGTGTAGTTCTCACTTAGAATTTGGTAGCGAGAGTCAGAATTGGAAACTTTGTTATGTAATTGTCCATAGGTGAGAGAGAGATAGGGCATAAATAAAATAAAAATACATAAAAGTAGTAAAATACAAAAACATAACAAAATATATGTATAGAGAGATCAAAAGAGAAAGAAAATTGATTTCAGAGCTATCCCAGAGACAGAGAGAAACCAAGAGACGTCTTGCTTTCTCTATGGCTCATTCAGGAGAAATTCCTAGTCTTAACTTTGTGCTACGCGTTGGTTTGTGTTCGTCTTTGTCATGTGCTATGAATGATTGAGGTTCTGTGTTTTGTGTTGAAAATAAAAGATGGTTAAAACACAGCAGAGGCTGAGTTAAGTTGCCCCGCTGAAAAACTGCTTTTAAGAAAGGGTCAACAGTTTTAGCTCTAAAGCAAATGAGCGATAGTTGTTTTTGAAAACTGATAAGTCAAGACACATGGCCTGAACCAGCCAACACTGTGGTGCAGGTGCAGGGAGTCTAGCACTGCGCTCTCCTCCTGATGTGAGTGAAGAGGCAGTGGCCGAAGGCCAGAGCCCAGCCCCAGTGGGAGCCCTGTGGGGAAGACAGTGGCACAGGGTAAGAAGGACCCCAGTCCACTAGACAGCGGGTGCCAGGGCTAGAGTGGAGTGCATGCCAGCAGCGGCCCAGGGTAAAAGTGTAGAGGCTGCCATGGTGGGCAAACTCCCGCAACTAGAGGCGGTGGCCAGCTGTGGGGTCCCACACTGAGGTTGCTGCAGTGACAGGTGATGACTGAGGGGGGAAGGCAGGGAGGGGGAGAGTGATCCCACAACTGCCAAGGCCACAGGGACAGAAGCACTCTCTACAGCTTTGTGCCTCCATGCCTCACTCCCCACAGTGGTCACATGGACACTCTCTCTTTGCGATGCCCTGCCAATTAGAGTTTTGCAACTGCTTAGCGCCATCTAGTGGCCACAGAGTAAGTTGCAGGCTGATATTGCTTTTTCACAACTGCTTAACACAGATTTAATTACAGACCAATTACCAGGCAAAATTTAAAAGTATGGTTAAAATTGACAAAGTTCCATTGGCTACAATTTATTAATCATCATAGATCTAAAATAGCTTTGATTTTAAAATTTATTCAAGGGCAATGAGGCCATATGATTTATAAAATTTATTATAACATTACAATCTGACCTAACTACTTCATATAAAGCTATAGTAATTTTGAGGATTTTGCTTCTAGTATGTTTATAATCATTAGAAAATTTTGTCTTTATAATTTTTTTGGTCTCCGCTTCAGTACAAGAGGCTAGGGTGTTAAATTTTCCAGTGTATGTTGTTTATTATCTAATCCCTCTAATGGGGAATTTCAATATCTTTGCCCTAAGCTTTACAAACGAGTATTAGTTGCTCTACAGAAAGTTTCAGAGGCAATATATTTTTCAATATTTAAGCTTCAGTTATGTCAAAAAAGTTGTTTTAAGTAAGAAAAGATGAATTACTTATTTCAAATTACTTTTGACTAAGGCCTTACCTTAAGCTCACCACAAGACTTAGGCCTTGAAAGACTCACAGATTTTTACAGAAAGTAATGAAAGCTTCTGTAAACAATTGCTATCTATTGTAATCAAATGTTTGGGTTTTTGAATATGCCCACAGCAACTCTTTGACAAAAGAGAACATTAATATAAATTCATCTTTTCTCATATTCAAAGTAAAGTTTTAATATCATATTATGAAGTTGCTGTGATATTAATAAAAAATATATAATAAAATCATAAATATATTTTAAAAACTCTCTTAAAAACCTAATGAGATGTCTATTTCTTGCTTCAAACAACAATTAATTTGGTTATTACAAAATATTTTTATTTGGCCTATTACATAGAATAAATTTTAAACAAAATGGTAATTATTATCTAAAAGATAAATTGTTAATATTTGCTTAAATATATATTTTTATATTTCCTATAAATTTATGTATGCATCCCATAATAGTATATACTTCTAGAGCCCTTTTATGGGAGAAAATTTTATGTACATTAAATGTTTAATTTCATGATTTTCCCCCCCTACTTCAGCAAAAATAATTAAACTCTGTGCTGTAGTCACTATTTATCAAGTATTAAAATTAAGCCTTAAGTTGTATATTGATATATGTATACACATATATATGATTTATATATCTATGTATGATATATATGTATATATCATATATGCCAGAGCTTACAATTGCTTATGACAATTTGACATTTTTAGAGTATAATTCTAGCTTAAAAATTAAAAGTAAAATATACATGTGTGACTACTAATTCCTTCTCAGACTTTCAAGTTGCAATTGCCTTAACATGAAAAGCAACAAAATATTAATTGTTTATTGCCTACATTATATTTTTTTGCTTAATGT
This sequence comes from Hylomyscus alleni, assembly GCA_019843855.1. Taxonomy (NCBI): domain Eukaryota; kingdom Metazoa; phylum Chordata; class Mammalia; order Rodentia; family Muridae; genus Hylomyscus; species Hylomyscus alleni. Next base: position 60,046 of record JADRCC010578149.1, read on the forward strand.
TCCTAATCAGATTAAAACAGATACTCTTTCAAGAGTATTCATGAGGTGTTAAACACATGCTTGAAATGATGACAAATAAACCCACACATCCTCGATTTTGTAATTATATAACAACCCATCTGTCTGTCAGAGCAAGGATCTACCCAATTCCTAATCCTAAAGATCATCTCATCCCTCTCCCCCATGTATACGAAGACACCTCTGCTGCACACAGACTATGGGTTGAAGAAAGGGCTCCACACATAAGAGAAGATATTTATCTTAGGAGCTAAGAGCTAATAAATGCCAAATTTCTTCTTAGGATGATAAGAATGACCTACAGTTGACAATGGTGTGGTTGTACACAGATGTACATGGACTAACACCTAACGAATTCACTGCATTAAATAAGTGAACCCTATCACTTGTGAATTATCTCAGCAAAGCTGTTAAGGAAACAAGGAAATACACTCAGGTCCAGTGAACTAAATTGCCATTTTTAGTCTGTAAAATTAAGTGATAAAACATATAGGATGTAGAATCAAACAAAGAAATTTTATTTGCAGTCTTGACTAAGCTTTGTGATATGAGGTAATTTTCTTTAGTCTTCTATCTTTTATTTTCTTCCCTGACTGCCACGGGCCGGCCGATCTGGACCTCCCTCAACCCGCGGGAGAAACGGGGTCCTAGTCAGGTCGACAAGGCATAGGCGAAGAAATGATGATGGAGACCACACATGAGTGTGATTCTGAATGTATTTCTTAAAAATGGCATCAGACTTTTACAGTCATTGCAAAAGAGAAATGATAAATCTGGCAGCTCAGTAGCTGAGGTACATCCGAGGCTACCTGAAATACACTGGGTCTAAAGCAGTAGCCATCCCCTCTGGACTGGCACTGCATCCCCCCCCAAGTGCTCTGGGCCCGGGGGACTGCAAATTGCATGAATCTAGATCTTAGTCCATCTCAGTCGGTGAGTCAGAGAGCAAGAGAGAGAGAAAGCACAAAGTGAAAACCAGGCTTATATGGTAGATACAAAAGAATTTGAAAGAATCAGGTGGTACAATGGTCAAGATACATTAAACAATGTGCAGGTACATACCCTAAAGTTAGGTACACAATGGGTCAGCAGCAAAGTATATACATATAAATTGGCAGGAACTAAGCAGCGATTGCAATCTGAAAGAGAAGCCAGGTGTAAACAGTTCCTATTCAATTTGTTGTTTAGGTTTCACCTTGGTGGATCTACTTAGTTCCTCATCTATGCTAATATTCTGGGCTATTGGAGATTAGCCATTGGGAATCTTTGTTAAACTAGTTCCTGGGAGTGATTCAACTGCAGATCTATTGTGGCCCACCTATGTTTACTGAAAATGCGGATTCCACCTGACCTTGCCCTGGGATTAGTCTCCCATTCTGTAAGCTTCAATGCCCTACCCACAATGCTGGAGGCAAGTAGTCCAAGAAATTCCAGGCCAGGGTTTGGCTAGGGTATTGGGACACTGGTGACACAGGTCAGAGAGACATGTCTGATTTTTGCTAGCTGTCCTATCTTGGTGAATACCTAGCACAAGAGTACGAGGACATATCTGGGCTACCTCTGAAGTTAAGGGGTGCCAGGTGACAATGCGAATGCAGGAGACTGCCTTCCTGAAGGTTTAGCCTCAAATACTGCTGTCACGCAAGGTGTGCGTGGCACCTGACAAACTAACAGGATAAAAAAACTTGATGTCATATGGTTGTGTTCTATCAATATTAAATGGCAATCACCGTTATTTAAGTAATCCCCGTTAGAATATATTTTGCATGATCTACTGCAGACACAGGTGGATTCATGGAAGACTAGGGCATGCATCTCTCCAGGATTTGAAAGATCTAAGAACATCTGCGCTAATAGTAAAATTGTTTCATAGACATCATCTAGAAGAGTTAAATTTTTCAGGCTGTTAGGAATTGACCACTGGCCACAGCTAAAGAGCAACACAAGTATCGGGGTTTCTTCTTCCTCTGGCAGGTGAAGATATCAAGAAGAAAGAATCTGTAAAAGATAGTCATAGTCATCTAAATGCAACCAGAGAAATTTGAAAGGATAAAAGGCTTTGAGAATGTGGGTACCCAGAGGACCTCTATCCTGTAGATGTTGGTGAAATTCATAGAATCAGCAAATTTGTGTCACATTTATAGAAGGATGTAAAGAAGGCACACCATAGCAAAGACAAGGAGGTACAAGGGAGGATTGTTTGGAGAATTCCATGCATTTCAGAGGTTAGTGTGGGTGGCAATGCTATAGAAGATGAAGAGAGAAGAGAAAGTTGGGTTGAACCATGGTGGTCTTACATGCGAGAGCAGCAACTTGAGATTTTATTCTGTGTGATTATAAGTGTTAAGTCATGGAAAGACATAGCCATTCATGCTATAGAGACACATAAGATAAACTGGAGATCATTGGTATACGTGTGAACTCAAGAACATGGGAAGGGTTTGAATACAATGATGAATATAAAATGAACAGAAGCATATCTAAGAAGCAAAGATATTTTTTAAAAACCTAGAACAACACAAATTTTGGCTCAAGTAATGGAAGAGTTCATTGTATCATATAATGAAAACTGACAAAATAGAGATATGAAATTAATGTGACTGTTTAAGCCAGGCAGTCGTGGCAGTGCATGCCTTTAATCCCAGCACTTAGGAGGCAGAGGCAGGTGGATTTCTGAGTTCGAGGCCAGCCTGGCCTACAGAGTGAGTTCCAAGACAGTCATGGCTACACAGAGAAACCATGTCTCAAAAACCAAAAAAAGAAAAAAAAGTGAGTGCCTTTTTCTACTGTAGCAAGTAAGGATCCAAAGAAATTGCTCAAAATTAGAAGGGTTTTAAACATGAAAATATTTTTGTCAAGTTTTATTGATGACTAGATCATGAGCTAAGTCTTACAATAATTCTCTAATATGTATTCATATATAAAATAATAAAGACATGGGGCAATAAATGGTTCTTAAAACTAGTTGCTCTATGGTTCCTAGAGTCATGTGTACTGATGTTTCATCAACAGCATTGTTTCACTTAGAAGGGAATTCATTACAAGCAGCAGTGAATAGACAGCTAATATGAGCAAGAAAGAGATAAGTAATATTAGTGGAGTCTTTATTAGGAAAAATACAGATGCCACTGAAGAGAAATAACAATTAAGTAGATGTCATCACTAGACTGGTTAGTGTGGAGAATAAAAGGCAGACCCAATTTTATTAATGACCTCTACATTAATGACCTCTACACAACCTCTAGAAGACAAGGGAGCCAGAGACTTAGTTCCACAGCACACATCAGTATCTCTTCTTCCTGAGATGCTGAGATACTCGACCTCCACAAGCATCATGAATACCTTTATGAACAACTAGCCATATCTGTCATTCCTCTTTCTTTCTGGTTAATAGCCAAGATTCATGGTTCTTGGATTATGTGTTCTTCATTATCATTTTTAACAGCTGACTATTATTGCTAGAGTCCAGGTATAAAATTTCTAGTTTCATTTTAAGGATAGACTTACTATTTGGAATATAATACAGTAAATGAAAAATTTCTAAGATACTTGGTGGGCTCTAATGAAAACAATGTTCTAGTCTTGGTCCACAGAGGCTATAGAATGATGGGGCACAAGTTAACCTTCCAAAACAGGCATTATTTTATTTAAGTTTTAGTTTAGTTAACAAAATAGGGACACATCTACATGCAGGACAAAATGAAAAGGATTATATCTATGCATTTTGGTTTCCCTGGGCATCAATGTAAATTGAAACATAGGTTTGAGTCAGAAAAAGGCATGGGTTTGACTATGCTTCATTACTATGACTGGGCCATCCTAGCTGACTTCTTCATTCTCATCTCTGTCTGTAGAGAGAACTGAGGTGAGGGATGCATGAAATCATGCTTGCAAAACACCTAGATGAAAGGCATTGGAGGCAGTGCCTGTAACTGATTTTGTATTCAGCACTCTGCACCTCTGAATTAGCACCAGAATGGGTTTCCATTATTGTCAACATCAAAAGCCCTGGCTTATTCCATACTCCAATCTTCCTTTTCTTTCTGTTTCCAGTCTCTATGGACAGCAATAAACCATATTTGGAAGTCCAATTAGGCATGCACAACTCCTGTCTGTCTTATCTTAATCCTGCTAGTAATAGAACAGTAATTGTTCAGAGAAAGTACAGGGGACATTGAGAGTGAGGAGCGCACACAGAGCTCCAATTGATCTCAATTACTGTCATGAAATTGAGTCTTCTGTCCAACATCTAAATTTAATGCTTCTCTTTCCCTGAGGAGCTGTCCCTGGTTGTTGCCTTCTATCATATCTGTGGTTGGGCTGTCACCATCTACATTGCCCTCTCCATCAGAATGATGGAATTGTTTTCCTTCATGCAGTATTTCCTCTCTATATTGTTTGATCCTAAGTCCCTGCTTTAGTCTTCTGATATTCATATCTGAATCTTTTCATTTTCTCTGGCTCAACACTCAGGGAAGAACTATGTTGTGTCTTGGCATCCGAATAATTGATTTCTATTTATGAGCAAAAAGACAATTTTTCAAAGCCTAAACAAGATGAGCCTAGGTTTTGCCCAAAGGATGAAAACATATTCTGAAGTGAATTATTTCCCTCTTTATTTGGGTGCAATTAGGAAAGTTAATGATGGGTAATTTCCAGCATGCATATGCTTTCACTTCGCTGATTTATAAGCAGGCATAAACATAATTAGGTGTGCATATGCATCCTCACAGTTTAATGGGCCCTGTATTCCTGGTAATTAGGAGGCTCAGCGTGTTGTTGATGTGTCATTTTTCAGGCTAAGGTATACGAAGTTTTAAGGACTGACTATGCCCAGGAAACCAGCATGAAAATACAAGGTATATACTTATATAAATTCAGAGATAATGGCATCTCAGAAGACATTCACCATCTGTTTTTCTTTAATAGATTCAAAAGATCTGAACAGTTTTAGAAAATACATTTGCCTAAAATAGACATTCTTTAAGGTGTAAAGTTTTTGGAAATTAGCAGATGTATAGTAATTTAAGATGAAATGTACATATGAAAACATCTAGTAAAATTAAGGTTTCATATATAAATCTACATAGGCTTTTAGAAACCTACAAGTGAGCTGGCAGAAAATGGAAGAAATTGAATTTTTTATGTAAAACCCCACATCTCCCTCAAATTCTACCTTTATTGCCAGTAAGAGTAGCTGTGCATACTATTGGACCCATTGCAAGATAGAAATTCAAAGTCCCTTGTCTAAACACTAAGAAATTACAGACCTTGTCTACAGAAACCTGTTTAGAACAAGTTTCCCTGTTTGAGTGAACATGTGGCATGTCTGGAAATGGATCACTTAGTTTTGGAAGACAGAAAACGACCATTAAAGTACAGTGAGCAACAGAGCAACAATAAGGTGAAGGTCATGGAGAAATAACTGCAAACAGTGTTTCTATGAGCTCTTATGAAATAACAAAGATGAAGGGCAATTACAACTGAAACTATTCATGCAGTTACTTCTGGGCAAATATTTAAGTATTATAAAAGTGACATGCTTAACAATTGAGTAGATATTGATATATGAGAAATGCTTGTAAGAAAAAAACTATGCTAACTTCCTATGTGTTGAAATTATTATTTTCCTATTTATTGAAATTTCTACTTTTAAAAATGCAAACTATCAAGTAGACAGGAAAGGCATAATAAATCTTCAGAAGAGTGAAGCAATGGTTAGGAGGCATCTTTTTATTTTGTGAGAATGTATCATAGTGCAGTGCTATGTGCAGAGAGCAACGTTAAACCAAATCCATTTTCCTGAAGCAGCTCTCTGTGAAGTAGAAAGATAATCTGAAGAGTTACTTTTACTAGGATAGCCAGCAACCTGAAAAGGAAATGCCCTGAGGTTTCCTGTGAATACTGCAACATCTATCTTATCCCTAGCTCTCCATTTTAGAAATACACAATGATGATAGGGAACACAGAGAATGTGAAAGACTAACACAAGAAATGGAGAGCAGGCTTAGAGCCTAATTCCAAAATTATACCTGTGTTTCAACATTATTTTTTTCCATCCTCCATCAGGACCAATAATTACAATTCCTCCAAGTTTTCTGGATCTTCCTAATCCTAGTCTGATATCAGCAACATACATAGATCCTGTGATGCCAACAATTGGCCCTTATACTCCTGGTATGGTGCCCATTAGATCTGCTTCTTGAATTAGTCTATCCTTGAGGTGCTATGTGCCAATGTTGCTCAAACATCCAATGATCAGACTTCCTGTTTATCCCATGAGGGTCCCAACTTCTACAAGGGATGTCTTGGCCAAATGGAAAATATCCTGGGGTTTCTGTAAGGATAGTTCTGTGAAATAAACATTATCTTCTTCAGGGAATTTTTTCTTTCGTAAAAAAATGATTGACCTTTTTTTCTAGCTCCATCAATATGGTTCAAGGAGTAACTTGTGGCCAAACCTTACAGCCTGAGCTGGATCCTCAATACTCACATGTTGGAAAGAAAGAATTGGTACTGTAAGTTGTTTTTCTTACCTTCACAAATGCATATGTTTTCAAACAAGAAAATGCTTAGCTTCCTGATTTACTATTGCATACTTTTGTGCCTTCACAGAACCCAAAATGTTCTGTGTTTGACAAGTGTTACATAAGTAGATGAAGGTAGAAATGAATGGACTTTTACAAGGACAGGGAGAGTTCTATTTGATTTGGGGGACCAAACTCTTTGATTTACCTGTTAATTATTTCTCTCCCATAAGTTGAGAAAATTTCCAGAATTTATACAGAAATTAGAATCAAAATGTTCATGGCTGACTGTCACAAATTCCTGAACATAGATGTTGCATTTGTGGGTTTGGGTTGTGCTCTTTCTTCAAATTTGATTGGAATATTTATCTAACAGTTGTACACAATTGTATATGAGGGTGGAGGTTAAGTAAAATATGAGTTTTGTATTTCAATTTGTATAACAAGGTAAGACTTCAAGGATATTTTTTTTTGTCATGGAGAGGGAAAGTTTGCAGTGTCTAAATTTCAGGTGGACCCCAGGGCTTATGCTATAGCCTGAGAAAGAAGAATGGGAGAGACGGTGAAAGCAGAGTTTGAAGCAATCCCTGGAGAAAGAGTTTGTCAACAAAACCAAATTTCTTCAATGCTTATTGTGACAATTTTGAATAGAGTCTAATAACTAGTGTTACTCAATTTTGGCATGAGCTGCTTCTTTTTCTTGATGTTTTTTTGCATTATGTTTCTTTAAGGATGTTAGCAGGTGTCCTATCATCATGGCTTCTCTGTCTATATGAACATTTCCACTTGTCATAGCAAGGTCCCATAAAGCTTTATGGATGGCCACTAGCACCACAGTTATCTACTAGGCTCCCTTTTCTGCTCATAACATTTAAAAATATTTTTTCTCTATTCTGTTATTCTGCATTTCCATATCATGAATTATTTTTCTTCATTATATTTATCATGACCTTGCTTATGAAGCATCTGTTTACCCAGCTATTTATTCATTTTTCTCTGACATGGGAGCTCCATAAGAGCAAGACATTTTCTATTTTAGCCATATGATGCTATATTCAATGACTTGAAATAGGATGTCAGAAAAATGTATGTGTCACATGAATTAATTACCTTAGTGTCATAGAGTACAGATATTCCCAAATAGTTAAAATCATTTTACATGTAAATAGTGCTGTGGATTTTTAAATGTTATATATGTTTTGCGTATTGGATGAATTCGCAATAAGTTCATGTGATTGAATAGCTGACACCCCTTAGCTGGTAACACTGTTTTTGAGATTATGGAATGCATTAAAGAGGCAGCCTTGATGGAGGCAGTGAATCACTGAGGGTGGACCTTGAGGTTTGAAAGCCTGCTCTCACTCTCTGTTTCTTTCCTGTTTCCCTATTGAAGATGCACTATAATCAGCCACCTCAGGATATTCTCTCCATGCCCTTTCCATGTCAGAATGTATTTTTAAACTATGATCTTGATGATTTCCTTCTTCATGAAGTAGTTTCTTGTGAAATACAACACAAGTAGCTAATAAAATTGGGGTACATTTTTTTCAAAGTTGATGAAAACCATTTGTAGTATGTATAAGAAATGGGTTTCTATAATTTTAGTCACTGTTAATGTGATTTATTTTTACTCATATTTTGTGTGGCATACAGGCACTATGTATGTTCAGGAGCTCACCGTACTCATAAGAGAACATTGGATTCCTTATAATTGGAGTTATATATGATTGTAAGCCACCATATTAGTGCTGGGAACTAAAAACAGTTCATCTGAAAAAGAACTACATGCTCTTAAGTATTGAGTCATCTCTCCAGTCACCTAGGTGATATTTTAATTCACTTGTATGATTTTTCATGCATCAGTAGTCAATAGTATTTTCTTGGTTTATCATCACCTCATACATTTGTGCATATAGAAGTGCCTTGTGGTGGGAAAACCAAACTGGGTTTTCTGGGTATCACTGAATTTATGAGAATGTTGATGCCCACCATACCATTTTTATTTGCTATAATGGGGTATGAACCTGCAGTTTAGATGCAGAAGGGTCATTTTAAATCTCAGAGATGCTCTCATAATCTATGAATTTCACTTAACATTGTCTAGTGACCCTCCTTCCCACACTGAACTAAATACTCATTATTGAACTTTCTTTGCTCTAATTGACATACTTCTCTCTATGTCAGGTAAGTTCGTTAGGCATGATGTTAAATATCAAGAAACTTTTATTAATACCTCACAGCAGAACTAATGTGATACTACAATAGAATACAATATTATTAAATGCTCAATGAAAGCAGAAGTGAATTTCATCAGAGTTAGACTCTTAGAGTTGCTACAAGATACACTTATTCTTAGGAGTATTGAAGATTTTACATATAATAAAATTAGTGCTATTCCTTGAATATATATTAAATAATGGATATGTGGAGTTACTCTCAAATGTAATTTATGTCTATCATTGACATCTCTTAGGAAGATTTGTAGTGGCATAATCAAATTGCTCATAGAGAAATTATATTCTTGTGATAACTTTATGCATTGCCCGAAGATTCACAATTTAATATAATTCAAACTAGAGTATTTTTAATCCATGTATTAAATCCATGTATTATGTATTAAAATGAGAAAAGGATAAATTTAGGTAGCCTACCTGAGCTATCTTTACAACTTCTTTTACTTTCATATCAGA
>JADRCC010578150.1:0-23256 GCA_019843855.1 Hylomyscus alleni
TGCTAGCAGAATACTGACTTCTAGGCAGCTAGGATGAGGGTCTTAAGCCTACCCCCATGGTGAACACCAACTCCAACAAGGTCACATCTCTTAATAGTGTCAAGCATATACAAACCATCACACTAGGTTATATATAATTTAAAAATAAAAGGTTTATTTGGCCTACCATTTTGGTGGCTGAAGCAGCCAGTTGGGGTCAGTTGGGGTGCTAGTGTTCTAGCAACCATCCTTTGGCTGTATCACAATACAGTAGAACAACACAGAGAACTGGCAGAGTATAGAAGGGGCCTCAGCAATGGGACTTTTTGCTTTCCAATAACCTGCATTCACTGTGCTGATCTCGTCACATGAGAGCTGGAACTCCATCAAAATAGCATTGGGCTCTTCATGAGAGAGCTATCCCATGACTTAGCTACTTCCACTGGGTGCCACCATCTAAGCACTACTACACTAGGGACAACGTTCCAGTCTAGGAACTTCTTCAGGACACAACATCTGATAGAAATAGAAGGGGGTCCCAGTTATTATCATAAGCAGCAGCTGGGGATGACCTGTAAGATCCCTAGATGGACAGAACTCCCCCTACACACACACACACACACACACACACACACACACACACACACACACAAAACACCCTGACCCTCTCTCCATGGACACAACAAGATTTGACTGGAAACCGAGTCGGGAATAGGCTGTGTTTAATAGCCCGCAGTGGTGTTTGAAGATCTGGTTATTCTAGCAAAAATTTAGTCTGTGATAGAAGTGAGACAGCTCTAGGAGGAGGTGGGAGTAGCATCTCTGGGTGCAAAGGTGACCCTAATGGCACCCTAGCAACTGGAAATTGGCAGAAAACCCCCAGATGCAAACTGTCTTGTTTACCATTTTGGCAGTGGAGTGCTTGCTTCCCTACCACTGCTTTAGAAGAAAGAGAAACAGAGACACCAACTTGGTTGGAAACCCTTTTGACAGGCTTGGTTTGCCACACCCACTTCTGGTTTGACAGCTCTCTTCTGATTGGTCTTTTTGTATATTTCATTTGTATTCCCCCAGCCAATCAGGGCCCTCTAGGCTCTATACAAGTGGATACAACTTACAGGGTTTTGTGCTTTTCAGTCTGCCTCTCATCCCGCTCCTGGTTCTGATCAGGAGCCTGGCGCTGGGATGCTCACTGGAGAAAGAAGACTAAGACAGATTGGAGACAGAACCCCTGAGAAACACACTCCAGCTTCTGCTTCTTTCTGCTTCAAAATCCTTTGTTCTTGCCTTGGCCTCCAAGGCCTGCTGCTTCAACTGTAAGCAAAGGACCTCTCTTCAGCCATTGAGACCTGAGAGAGACAGAAGAGCTTCTACTCCTGATGTACTTGGTGATTTCCTGTCTCCAGATTGCTTTACCAGGGACTGTTCTCAGTAGACATCTTGACACTCTCCAAGATGTTAGAGCTGTAATGCATGCTGGCACTCTCTTGGTGGCACCTTGAAAATGCAGCAGGGCAACTGCTGGCATGCTGCTGGCGCTGAGGGTTTCAGTTTCTATCTTCCTGTTTGGGTTTCTATTTTTCCAGTTGAATTGTTATTCCTGTGTGGCAAGTGAAAGTTGCTCTTTGTTTGTTCACCCTTTGCTCTCTGCCCACTCTGTTCTTGGAGGAAGGGAAAGGCAAGAATTTAACAGGAGAATGTTGAGATTAAAATCTTCAAGTCCCTAGAGCTGAACTTAAAACTATAAAGCTGGGCACGGTCGCTCATGTCTGCAACCCCAGTGTTCCCTCTGGTGGGATAGAGGCATACAACTGTCCCTGGAGCTGAGACGTAAAGTGACAAACAGAACCTATGTCTCATAATACAGAAGGAAAGGTCTGACACCCAGGCTGTTCACTGGCTTCTACTTGTGTGCAAGATACACCGAAACCTGCACTCGTGTGTAAGTACATACGTATCATAATTTATGTACACACATGTATCATACAGCCACACACTAGCATTTGAGATGTCCAGGGATGATGACAGATTAGAAGCTTTACCACTGAGACACTAAAAGAGAACAGATAAGATAATATACAAAAGACGAGTGTGATAAAGGAACTTATTAAGCCACGAGAACTCTGCAGCAAATCTGGCACACACTCTTGAATTGGTGCCGTGCCCTCTGATCCAAGCTGCCACAGAGAGAGCAGTAGAAATTGCAGTAGAAGCTCTGCTCATCACATCCCCTGAAACCACAGCATCAGAAAAGGGCCGGGTGGGGCGCAGGGGTCTGAGGGAACCACCAGGGAACGACTTAGAGCCTCCCCTCCCCTAAGCATCAGAAGGACACAACCAAGGAGTGTGCAGAGCATGTGGATTCCCAGTCTTCTCTCTCCCACACAGCACTAGGGGGAGCCTGCGAGAGCCAGAGGGATCTGAACACTTCACTGTCCAAGTCAATGCAACTGTAGCAGAAAGTCATAGGTACTCTATTTCATATTTTGGATGTTAATCTCTACTCAGGATGGTTTTGCTTTTGTTTGTATGTTGCTCAGTTAGACCTTAAGATTTTTTTTTTCAGTGTGTCCCTCAATCCATCTTCTTCTACTTACTTTCCACGCCTAACCTTAGTAACTAAAGTCTGAGTATACATCCTACTATCCTGGTTTGTTTAACCACTCAGTAGTTATTTGAATCAGAAGGCCCTCTGTTAATTGTCTAGTGGAACATTTGCATGATGAGAAGACTCAGCATCTGTGGATTTGCATTTGGAACATCCAACAGACAAGACTAGAGAAGAACCTCCCTTCGTCATATTATATCTAAAACACTAAACAGGTGGAACAAAGGAAATATTGAAAGCAGTGAGATAGAAAGACCAAGTCGCAAATAAAGGCAGGCCCACCATAATAGTAGAGGATTTCTCAAAGTAAAATTTAAAGCTATGGAATGGGAATAGAAAGATATAGTAGCTATCACTCATACTAGAAGGAGAAAAGAATCTTTTCATGATAAAAATAAGCTGGAGGAATTCATGACCACTAATCTTTATAGCGGTATTTAGAAGAACCCTTCAGGCATGGCGGTGGTGGCCCACACCTTTAATCCCAGCACTTGGGAGGCAGAGGCAGGAGGATTTCTGAGTTTGAGGCCAGCCTGGTCAACAGAGTGAGTTCCAGGACAGCCAGGGCTACACAAAGAAACCCTGTCTCGAAAAAAAGATCTTTGAAAGAAGAACTCTTTAGACTATGGAGAAAAATAAAGCCACCCATAAGCTGCAGGAAAAAGTAAGCCACACTAGAGTCATGAGCACGAGAAAAGGAAAACACCAAACTCTATAAAATAAGCTCAGTGGCCATCAATACATGTCTTTAAATAATAACTGAATATTGATGGTCTCAATTCCCCAGTCAAAAGACACAGACTAGCAGATTGGACAAGAAATCAGGGACATTTCTATTTGTTACATTCAGGAGACATCCCTCATCCCAGAAGATAGGTACCACCTTAAGGAGAAAGGCTGGTAAAAGGTGTGCCAGGCAAAGGCACAGAGGAGACATGCAGATGTCTCAGTTCTAATCCTAGACAGAATAGACAGCAACCCAAAGTCAGTGAGAAAATGTAAAGGCCACTTCATACTGACTAAGGGGACAAGCCATCGATAGGGACATTATGATCCTAAACACGTGTGTTCCAAACATGGGTGGAACTACTTTCATAATATGAACTAGATGTAAAGTTATAGGCCAAGCTATAGGCCAGTCCAGAAGAGAACAGAGAGAAATATCTGCATGAAATGACATCCTAGATCAAACAGATTAAACAGACATGTCCAGGACAATTCACCCAGACACTGTAGAATATACATTTTTCTCAGAAGCCCATAAAACTTTCTCAAAGAGGTAGCATATAGTAGGGTATAGCACAAGGTTTAACATACACAGGAAAATTGAAATAATTCCTTGTGTTTTATATTATCACAATGGAATAAAATTACAAACCAAGCGCAACAAAAAAACTCTAGAACATATACAAACTGATGTAGATTTAACAAATGCTGTTGACTAACTAACGGGTTCCTAAAGAAATAAAAAGTTCCTAGAAACAAATAATGACAACCGTTACCCTCATCTATGGAACACAAGGAAAGCAATTCTAAACAGGGATTTTCTAGCTTTAAGTGTCTATATGAAGAAGTAAGAGAGAGCTCAAATAAATAACTTACTGATTCGCCCGTAGGCCCCTGGGGTGGGAGTGGGAGGCAAAGGTTGGAGCACAAGCCAAACCTCAAGGCAGTATTTAGAAAGAAATGTAAAATCCAGAAGGGGGTAATTAATGAAATGGAAATTAACAACAACAACAAAACACAAAGAATCAATGGAACACAGAGTTCCTTCTTTGAAAAGATAAATAAAATCCATCATCCTTGGGTAAGCTAACCAAGGGAAGGAAGAGAAGGCCAATATTACAGACTATTACAGGGATATTTTCTATAAGGTATTAGTTCCCTCTAGAAAATATCCCACTAAATTGAAAATGTTACAAAACTTTTTTCTAGCTATAGATGACATACCCAAATTAAACCAAGATGAGATAAATTAAGCAGGTCTATAACAAGAAGTGAGATAGAAGCAGTAATTAAAATCTCACAACTAAAAAAGAACAGGCCCAGATGGACTCACTGGTGACTTTCAGCAGACCTTTAAGGAATGGCTAACACCCATGTTCCTCAAACTCATCCACAACATAGGAAAGCAAGGAATGCTGCCAAACTCTTGTGATGGAGTGAGTTAGTGTCCTGATCCCCAAAACAGATATACATGTGCCAACGGCAGCAAGGAAATTGTACACCAGTCTCTCCGATGAACATCGATACAAAATTTTAAGACAAAATCCAAACTGGATATAAGAACATATAAAAATATCATTTATTATGATCAAATTGGCTTTATTTTGGAGATACAGAGATGGTTGAATATATGTAAATGATAAATGCTATACATTATATAAATGGCTCAAGGACTTGTCACGCTGTGATCTCAAAAGACAAGGAAAGGCTTTTGACAGATTCTAGTATCCTTTCAATGGTCTTAAAGAAACTTAAAATAGCTGTAAAAGGTGTTTTAATTAGAATTTTTGTTTCGTTTTTGTCTTCTTCTGTGAAAAACACTGTGACCAAAAGCAACTTGGGGAGGAAAAGGTTTATTTCACTTTGTAGTTCATAGTCCGTGATGAGGGAAGTCAGAGCAGGAGCTCAAGGCTGGAGCCTGGAGACAGGAATTGACGCAGAGGCCAGGGAAGGATGCTACTTATGTGCTACACTCATGGCTTCTACAACCTAGGACCAGCTGCCCAGTGGGAGGGGCCTCCCACACCAATCATCAACCAAGAAAATGTCCCACGGGTTTGCCAGCAGGCCAATCTGATGGAGACAGTTCCTCAGCTGAGGTTTCCTCTCCCCAGATGACCTTAGCTTGTGTCAAGTTGACAAAAAATGAACCAGCCCAGGAGGAATGTCTCTCAACATACTGAAGATTCATATCTTAAAACTCATATGGAAGCACAAAAGACCCTGGATAAGCCAAAGCAATCTTGTGCAAACAGAATCTTCTGGTTCCACCATTATTTGATTTTCACATATCCTACAAAACTGTAGTAATAAAAACAGTATGGCATCGGCCTGAAAACAGGCATCTAGATCAGTGGACTAGAATAAGGTGCCCAGATAAGACTCCATGCAAGGATAGCCATCTAATTCTTTAAAAAGATGCCAAAACCACATATTGGATGGGGAAAAAAGTATCTTCAACAAATGGTACTGGGAAAACTGGATATCTATATGTAGAAGGATGATAAACCAAGATCTTTATCTTTTACCTCAGATATAACTACAACCTGACTGACTTCAACATAAGGCCTGAAGGCCTGGATCAATATTGTAGCAGACAGGTCCAGAGATGGGTAAGACCATTGAAGACTTACCCACCAGCCAGTATAGTAGCACCTCCTGGCTCTATGGATGCTGGCCAGCACGAAGGGAGCATACATCTTTATGTGTGCAGCCAAAGGATGTGGTGTGCTCAGCAAGAGTTTTATCATCTAGATTTAGATGATAATCACATGCAACCAATTGTTTTGGGGGGTCTCTGAGGTCTCCATGACAGGTAATTATGGGGACTTCCCACACCTGTCACTGGGTTTCTAATTAAATAACCTATGGCTCCTGGGAATGCAAAGTAAGGCATATACTTCAAGAGACAGGCATAGGCAAGAGCTTTCTGAATAAGACTCTGGTTGCACAGGAAATAAAGTCAGTGATCAAGAAGTAGGAAGTGTTAACCAAAACTTTAAGACTGCATGGGAAAGTCATATGGAAACCCACTTTAAAAAAAAACCCAATTTTTAAAAAAAATACGATTTTAAAATAGAGTTTGAATGGAGAACTCGAAGGTGCTATGCAGGCTGCTGGTGTATGATGTCAATGGTGTTATGCAGTTCTAGACCTTGTGTGTATTACAATGTTAACCCGCCTGGAAAGACATGTCCACTGGTAAAATAGTTTCATGGCCGTTTTGGAGGTAGCTAAAGGCTTTCTGATTGACTATGAAGCCTGTGTCACAGTAGGGGCATTCATGCTTGGGACTATAAACTTCATCAAAAGCCAATGGCTGGGAAAATGATAGGCTCCAGGGAAGAACCTATTAATGTTGTTCTGCTAGATAGATATGGCGTCAAACTGCTCTCTAAACACTTGTGGTTTACATACATATCTTCATGTCATTTTGAGCATTGGTCAGAGTGGCTTCCTTCTGCCGTGGTCATAGGTTAACAGAGACTCGTCTCTGGTCAAAAAGCGCTCATAACAAGTGATATTTGAGTGCTCAGCCCCAAATGGGATGCCTGTAACTTCCCAACCTCCAACACTAGAGGGACATTTCTAAAGAAGGAGGAGAGGAAGAAAAGAGCAGAGGATGGTAAGGAGGGATGTGCTGTCTTCTGTCCTGACAGAGCTGTTGAAATTAGGGACTCTAGGATACTGTGGCCAGCTGCACAAGAATGAGGCCAGAAACACTCTACCACGGATGGGTGCGAGGTCCACACACCTAGAGGAGGAACTATTGGAAGTTAATGGCTTCTGGGGGAGAGGGAATCATTTTTCTCCAGTAGCTCAGCCATTAGTAAGTTATCCATGGTTCAGTAAATAACCCTACACCCAAGCTCATGGAGGTGAGCCTGCTTAAGCTCAGCGAGTTATAAAAAAGGATAAAGATGTGATAGTAAAAGGGGGGCTTGTTGGAAAAGGGGTTCAGAGAGAACAGAAAGGAGATGTGGGTGGGTAATTTGGGTGAATACAATCAAATGCACTCATATCCGTGGGTGAAATTAATAAAAACCAAAACTACGGGAGAGCAGACCAGCATTTACCATCTGATTTCATACACGGAGCCTTGAAAGACTGAACATTGAAACCATATAGCCAATAAGTGACTAAGCAAGACTTAGAAATCAGGCCTCGAATTTGATGCCATTCTGGGTGGGTGGGGGAATCTAATAAAATAAGACAGTTATTTTTGTTTGTTTTAATATGTCTCAAAGTGTTGTTGTTGGTGGTGTTTTGTTGCTGTTGCTGTGATAAAACGCTGACCAAAAATAACATGGAGAAGAAAGGATTTAGTTCATCTTACAGTTTCCAGTCCGTTAGCAAGGGAAGACAGGGCAAGAACCCAGAGGCAGGAACTGAAGCAGAGACCAAGGACCAAGTAAGGATGCTGATCACTTGCTGGGCTGGGCTCTCCCATGTCAATGATTAGTCATGAAAATGCCCCAAGTGTGATCATAGGCCAGTCCGATGGAAGTAATTCAACTGGGGGTTTCCGCTACACAGGTGATTCTAGTTTGTGTCAAGTGGACAAAACCTAACCCACACTGGCCATGATGTGGTAGTACTGAATAGAGAAAATGATTGATGGAACTGGATTCTCTTTGATGAAGTGGAAGGGAACTAAGAGTATGTGTTTCTGCCAGAACATGGAATGACAAAGAGGGATGAATTTTTCAATAACACTGGCACTGAGTTTGGCTCTAGGGCAGACAGCTGGGAGGGCCATGTGAGAGGCACTGAGTGGGGAGCTTGTGTTAGGTGAGCATAAAGCAAATGTGGGAAAGAGAGATGAGAGATGATGGAATTATTTCCCCCATGGGTCTCTAGACTGAACCATCAACGCAGGGAGAACACAGTACAGAGACTGTTTACTAGATGCTGGGATGGCTTGTTGGAACCCTACAGTGTGAGCAGCTGCTGTTGCCAATGTCCCCAGACACTTGGCTGAGAGCTCTCCACTTCTGTACCCCTTGAGGTTCCCTTTTCACAATAACTCCTTGCTGCAATAATGATCTCCATATTCAGGCTATCCAGAATTCCTATGCTGATAACTAGTCACCAATGTCAGCCATGAGGATGGAGCCATCATCCATGAGATTAATGGTCAATTTTTCAGTTTATAACCCCGCCCGTCCCCAGTGGCTTGCATTTTCTACTGCAAGAAGACACAACCCGGACTCGCCGTCTGCACACCAGGAAGGCAGTTTTGCTAGACACTGAATCTTCTAGAGCTTTGATGGTGAATTTCCCAGGTTCCAGACCTGTGAACTGCTGCTCCGTGTAAGCTTCTCAGCTTATGGTCACATCACTGCATCCCAGGTCAATGTGCATGATAGAATTACCACCCCTGTTTTAAATAGTTAATGGTAAGCTGTAAACAAAGCATGAATTTTTTTCCACTGCACAACTTCAAGGTCTTTTCTCTGAAGCGCATGTTGTGTCTTCATTACACTCTCTTTAGGGAAGCACAGGAAAAGGTGTCAATTGTTAATGAAGACAAACCTAAGAGGATGAGTAGTTAGCCCACTCTAAAGGGTGATGCCATTTTGATGACTTGTTATAAGTAGAAAGAGTGAGATTTTAAGCTGCAATATTTCATGAGTGACATAATTTGGATGAGGAAAGAAAAAACAAAATGGTCATTGGTGTAGAAGTGGCTTGTAACTAAAACAGGCACAAACACCATGTAAGAGTGCCTGGGTGTCAACATTGCATTATGCCAGCCACCTGTTAGCCACACAAATACAAGCAGGGTTTGGCTGGGAAATGGTTCTCAAAAGGTCATATTGAAGCCACATTTGAGTTCCTGCAAAGTGATAGTTGGCCACATTACCCAACTAACCACTAAGAAAATTCACCCAGATTTGACTCCTAAATAAGCTCCCACGTTGGCTTTTTTCTTCATCAAATTTCTTCTTAAATTTCCTTTCTTTCCTTAAGTCTTTAAGACCTAAAGACTCATAGCTGTCATCCGTCAGTATCTTCCCTCCTTCGTTGTTTTTGTCACATTTGGAAACACCCACACAGTTCTCTAGTCTAAGTGCTGAAGAATCGAGAATCAACACACTGATGGAGACTCACTATGTTTAGCGAACAGAAATTAGCAAAGTTTACAGTTGGAAAATAACAATTAAAGTCAACTCAGTCTCTGTGGTGGTGATCACTTCTGTAAAGCTGTAGAGCTATCTGCCCTAGCATTTGCCATTAACCACACTGGACTTGGAATTTCTGACAGTAATTTTGAAACATCAAACTACATTCATAATGGTCATATTCATCAGATTACAGTGACTTATGCAAATACTATGCCGAACACATGCTCCTGTTCTCATGAGTCATTTTTTTCCTGCATATAGTCCATTAATCTGTGATTTTTTTCTTTAGTTTAAGTTTATGCTTATGTTGGAGTGGGATGTATTATCCCCGCTCAGGGATGCCATGTTGGCTTGTCATTTTAAAGTGGACCAATGTAATACATTATATTAACTAAATACAGACTAAATTCCATGATAAGCTTAATAGATGCAGAAAAGGCATTATGTAAAATCCAATGCCCATTTATTATTAAAAAAATGAAGACTAGGTAGAAATAGAAGGATCCTTCTTAACGTGTATGGATGCCTCATATAATGTAGGAAGATTGAATGCTTCCTCCCAAGATGGACTAGCTCTGCTCTTGTTTGAAGCCTTGGGGGAGACTAAAGTGACCAAGCTTCCATTACATGCTTGCATACTTCAACTGTGAGGAGCCAACACAGTATAACTACAGGCATTGGTGGAAGGCAGGAGCCAGGCACGGGAGGGAAATTTAGAAGCTTTGGGAAGGACCCAGATTCTAAAGGTCAGCTAAGTATAGACTTAAAGTAAAACCTTCTCACTCCAAGTATCATCTTTTTTCTCACTGCTATGACTTTTCAAAATGTAACTTTAATGATGCAGATAATTTTGTGTATGTACACATGGTGGGATGTGCATTTATGTACACATGTGGGTATGGATCGAGTCCAGAGATCAAATTCAGGTGTCCCCCTCAATCCCTTCTCTACCTTACCTATGAGGCAAAGTGTCTGAACTTAGCAGTGTCCAGCCTGAATGTAGCAGGCCCAGCAATCCTCCTGTCTCCAGCCTGGCTGTAGCAGGCCCAGCAATCCTCCTGTGTCCAGCCTGACTATAGTGGGCTCCCACAATCCTCCTGTCTCCAGCCTGGCTGTAGCAGGCCCAGCAATCCTCCTGTGTCCAGCTTGACTATAGTGGGCTCCCACAATCCTCCTGTGTTCAGCCTGGCTGTAGTGGGCTCCCACAATCCTCCTGTGTCCAGCCTGGTTGTAGTGGGCTCCCACAATCCTCCCGTCCCCACCTCCCCAGCACTGGGATTACAGGTAGGTGCGCAGCACCATGCTCAATATTTTCACCTGTGCACAGGAAATCTGAACTTGGGTCCTCACGTTTTCGAAGCAGGCACCTTCCCTCCTGTGCCATTCCCTTGGGCTTCAGATAATGTTAAAGCTGTTAATTAGGAACATTAATATCATTAAAGATCTGTGGTTAGTGTGGTTTGAAATAGAGGTGGTTACCTAGAGTAACTCTCAGATACTACCTCTCCTGGCAGATCACACGCAGGGTGACTCTGCCCTGCTGAGGACAGTAGGAGGCAAGCCAGCAGGGTGTGTCAGTTTTCCTATTTTTAGTTGGTAAACTACCACCTCATCTAGTGAGAACTTACAGAATTACTGCTACTTACCTTTCTTGTTGGCCTGGGTTTGTTTGGGCTTTGAGTTTGAGGGCAGAGTCTATTCTGGTGGAGAAGGGCTAGCAGTAGGAATATGAGGTGGAGGTCCCATCGTGCCTATTCAGGAAGCAAAGAGAAATGTGCGCTGGTCCTCAACTGCTTTCTCCTTTCCCCCTCTTAGTCAACCTGGAACCTCAGCCCATGGGGTAGCACTATCCGCATTCAGATGGAATCTTTTCTCTTCCCTTCAGCATCTCTGGAAAGGTTCTCCATCCCACCCCACCCCCAAACACAAAAGCGCGTCTCCTAGGTGATCTAAAATCCAGCAACAACGAAGAAGACTATACCGTACTGCCGCCCTCCTCCCCCGCGGGACTGCTCCGTTACTTCCGGTGCTGAGCACCAGTGTGAACCTTTGTGAGCCTGCATGGCCTGGGGCACCATGCTGGGTCATCATCAGCTAAGCTGCAGCTGAGGTCCTCTGTCCCTCCTCGTTGTTTCCCTGTGTCCAGTCAGCTTCTCTTTCCCGGGGTCACCATGGAGGGAGAGGTATAAGACACCATCTTTATGTTACTCCTTCAAAGTCTTCAGGAGGCCAAAAAGTAGACATCTTGGCAAGGTTATGAATTCATTTTAGTGATATTTCTGTATCATAATACTTCTTATTCTTACAGGTTTCTGCAGAGCAAATTATTTCAGATAAGAAATTCCATCCCTTTATCGTCATTGCACTTTGAATCTTGGCAGTGTTATCGAAAATGTGAGTTCAGGCTGGGAGTGTGCGCCTTTAACTTCAGTAGGTGGGAGTCAGAAGCAGGCAGATCTTTGTGAATTCAAGGCCAGCTTTGTCTACATAGCGAGTTCCGTTCCTGTCAATGTGAAACTGTCTAGATTTTAAAAGAGTGAAAGAGAGAAGAAAGAGAAAATGTCCATTCGTAAGGTCCTTTCTTTGTTAAGGGTTTTTAAAAAGCTCTCTGGTGTGTTAGAAGGGCAGCTCGTGTCAGGACATATCACACACTAGGCCCAAACAGTTCCACATGTAAGAGGTTTAATTGAGAAGGAGAGAGGGGGCAGTAGTGGAGAAAGAGTAAGGAAGGAGCATTCCCCGTGTGTGTGTGTGTGTGTGTGTGTGTGTGTGTGTGTGTGTGTGTGTGTTGCGACATAGTGGCCGCAAGTAAAGGTAAGAGGTGAGCCCAATGGATTCTGGGAATATGGCGGCTATTGCCCTGGCAACAGGTCTGTGAGGCCCGCCCATGTGACGTCTCGGGCTTTAGAGGCCCTGATGCTAACATTCTCCACAAATTATCTTAATTCTCCAGGAAGTTCTTTCTCTGGGCCCACCTGTCTATACAGCTTCATATCTTGCTAATACCCTGTAGAAATCTTTCACTCAAGTGATTCTGCATAAACAGCCATTTTTAGATCCTTCATCTGTGCCTTCACATTTTCTATTCTTATCAACTGTAATGTTCTTTATATGGATAGCTTATCTATCCAGTATTAACTCAGTATAATGTACTCTCTGAAGCTTCCCCAGACTGTACCTCTCCCACGCCAATCCTTGTCTCCTCGTGGCTGCATCTGTGACACACCCTGCAGGTGCATTCCTGGACCACACTTAGCACAGTGATCTGCAAGCCTCACTTTGCAGGTCTGGTCCCACTATGGAAAGTCTTAGGAAATGGTATTAGTCAGAGTTCTCCAATGGCATGATTTGACAGTTATGTAGAGAGGAAGGTAGACAGATAGATAAACAGACAGGCAGACAGACCGACCGACAGACAGACAGATAGATAGATGATAGACAGACAGACAGACATAGACAGAGAAGCAGTGTGTGTGATTGACTTGCATGACTGTGGAAGCTGAGGCACTTCACCTTCTGCCATCTGCAGGCTGAAAGGCAAAAAAAAAAAAAAAAAAAAAGGCTTCTAGTTCAGATCTGAAATCCTGAAAACTAGACACGTCAATGATAGAAGTTCTGTGTTAGGAACAAAGGCCCATGAACCAGGGGGCTAATGATGTGAGCCCCTTCACTGACAGTGAGGCTCTGGGAACCAAGATCACCACTCTGAGGGCAGTAAAAAATGGCTATTTGAGCAGCGGGCTGCCTTGGCTCTGGGTCTGTCATGTTCAGGCCTTCTATAATTTGATGCAGTCATCTGCATTGATGAGGTTATTTTCTTCTCTTGGTCTCAGTGCTTAAATACTAACCTCTTCTAGAAGTGTTTTGATGGAAAAATCCCCAATTAATACCTGTGCATCCTGTTGCCCAGTCACGTTGAGACACAGTTAACCATCACAGGCATGCATCTTAAACGCTTTCGGATCTCCAATGCTTGGTGTTACATAAAATTACAAAAATTCTTCTGGCCCAGAGAGCTGAACCAATTATCTTAATATAGTTTAGTTTAAATTGACTAGGTCTGAGTGTGCTTGTAGTTTTATTAATCTTGATAATAATGATGCCTTTGGTATTAGAGTCAAATCAAAGGGACCATTTATATTTGATAACAATTGTTCCTAGAGGTGATTAAAGGCCAACTGACTAAAATTTAAAAACAGAACTAAGGCAAAAAAGAAACCCACCCAACCCTTAAAAGATATGATTTCATTTTTACTTGTGTGCATGTATATATCTGTGGCCAAGGAGACCAAGAGAAGATAGCTGATCCCATGAAGCTAGAGTCTCAAGAGGTTGTGAGCCGTCTAACAGGATGGGGATTCCTGGGTCCCCTGGAAGAGCAGCAAGTACCCTCAACTGCTGAGCCATCTCTGTAGACTCTGAAGCAGAATGTTTAAGAGCAATTCAGCTTGATATTGCACATCTTCATGCAAGACACTAATAACTAATAAGTTGGTTCACTTTCAACCAAATATTGAATTTTTTCGAAGTAGAAACTTTTATTATGAAAATATTTTAATTTTCTGCATAAATAGATCTTAGCACTAAGGCTATAATCATAAATGCCAAATCTTCTACTAGAATATGTACCCAAAATTGGAAAACTATGAAATATTTTTTTCCAGGAAGAATCTTAATCATAAACAAATATTACCTAATTAGAATTCTAGATGTTCAGGGTTGGAAATCTAGAATTTATTCTACATGTGGTTCAAACTCAGTAGGAATTCATTCATTTCATGACACTATTTCAGGCAGCAGCATGAAAAATTGTCCATAGTCCAACTACCCTGAACATAAAGGACCTCACACAGTCTCAGAAGCAAAGCAGGGTTAGGCCTGGTTAGTTTTGAATGAGAGAACAAGAAACCTCCAGATGTACCATGCTGAGCCACAGCTAATGCCAATAAAGTGTTTGCTCAGCTAGGAGCATCTGCATCTATTACAGAAGGAAACTGGCTTTAGCCAGCTATCTTGATGATAATATAGAACAATAGGTGCCACTCATGCAACAATTTTAATATATATATATATATGTATATATGTATATATTATAAAATGTGCTAGTGCTGTAGAGATGGCTGCCAGTGAAGTGCTTTGCCACAGAAGCTTGAACATATGAGTTCAGATCTACAGTTAAAAACAACTGGTGTGCCAGGGTACATGTACAGTCAAAGTGACAGAGAAGCGGAGACAGGAGGTTCTCTAGGGCTTGCTGGCTGGCCAGTCTAGTCAAGCCGTGAGCCCCAGGTTTAGCTGCAGACTCTTCGTCAAAACATAAGATGGGGAGAGATTGAGGAAAACACTTGACATCAACCTCCACACACATGCACATCCCCCACACACATACATGATCGCACACATGAAGTGGGTTAGATTGTTAGGGCTCAAAAGTGGCTAGGACATGGTCATTGTCTTAAAGGGTCAAAACTCCGGGAGTCAAGGAGATGTTGGGTTGATAAGTACCTGTTGTGCCAGCACGAAGACCTGAGATCAGAGTTCTAGCACCCACATAAAGACAGAAGCTACATATGTTGGCCTAGGTCTGTAATCCTACCACTGGGGAAAGCTGATGCTTGAAGCTCACTGACAAGCTCCAGGTTGTGTGAGACTCTTGCCAAACAAGAAGTAGACAGTAATAGAGGAAGACACTCATTTTCACCTCTGCCCTCCACACTCACGCACACGCCGGTGCGTATCTCCTCATAGCCACATACACGTGCCTATACACACAACTTTTGCAAAGTAAAGCCTTCCAAGGACACTGCACACTAGAGATGCCAAGAGACAATTAGAGTTCAGAGTTGTGCAGCACTATCAGCCTGCTGACTAGCACTGTGGTTTTTCAAAGTTTGGTTAATTGCAGTAGGAAAACCATCCTAAGTATGGAAGCTGGACTGAACAGCAGGAAGAGAATCCGATGGATGCTCCATGTCCTTGGTTTTCCGACTGTGACTGCAAAGTGAGTGGCAGTCTCCAGCGCTTGCCACCAGGACCCACTCACTGTGCTAGACTGTGCCCTCAAGCTGGGAGCTAAGGAAGACCCTTGGCCACTCAACGTGCTTCTGTCAGGGTCCTTTACTAAGTACCCTGCCACAGTAAGTAATGGAACTTGCCAGGAAAGTCAACACTTTTTAGTACATTGCTCCTCAGATAATTAGAAAATGTTTTAAATGTTTATGTTTTAAATGTATTTTAAAGTATTATGTTTAAGACTTTTGTGTCTGGAAACAAATCTACATTTTCATTTTATTTTTATTTATTTATTATTTGGATGACTGGGTCTAATGACCCCCAGACTGTCCTTGAACTGTGTAGGTGAGGCCAACTTTGAACTTCTGATCTTTCCGCTGCCACTTCTCACAAGCATGTAATTTTTAATTCTGCTAAGATTTCATATTCCAATAAGTATATGTATATACATTAAACTATGTGTATACACACACACACACACACACATATAAAATTATTACCTCAGCCAAGCCTATTAGTAACCCCTCTCACCTCACCATAATTTTTATGGTATGAATACTGAATATCTACTCTTAGCCAATTCCAGGAATGCAAGGTATTATTATGCAGTATAGATATGATTTAGTACATTAAGTTTCCTGAATATATCCATCTTATAACTAAAATCTAATAACCCCCATTTTCCTGTCCCCATGCCCTGCCCTGACCGAACCTTTTGCTCTCCGCTTTTATGAATTGGACTCTATGAGATCATGCAGTATTTGTGCTTGTATGCTTGGCTTATTCTGCTTAGCATAACGCTGTCTGGGTTCGCCCACATCACGGCCAACGGTGGGGCTTCCTTCTTCTGGGAGGCTGAATTATATTCCTGTGACTATGTACTCCACATTTTCTTTGTCCCTTTACTCCCTGACGGGGCCTGAGGCTGTGTTAAGCATTCTCTTCTGGATCCTGTGGCAGTAAACCTGGGCATTCTCTCTTTGAGATGGTGATTTCTATTTCTTTGGATGTGGACCCAGAAGTAGGATTGCTGGGTCATGCAGTGAGTTCTATTTTTAGTTTAGTTTTTTTTTTTTTTAAAGAACTTTGATACTCTTTCCCACAATGCCTGCATCAACTTATTTCCCCTACTAACTGGACACTCCACTTATTCTATATTCTCGTCAAGGTTAGATATGCAAGCACACCTAGCTGCTCTTGACAGGGCACTGAGCTTCACTTGTAAAATGGTCGATAGACCTATGTGATTATTCAAAGGCATAGGAAGGCACATTCCTCAAACATGTGCGATAATCACTGTCATCTTAAGGAAAAAAAAAAACATAGGTTTTTTTTGTTGTTGTTGTTTGGGTTTTTGTTTTTTTTTTTTTTTTGCTAATGTTGAAGTTCGGAGCACCAAAAGTAAGAATCAAGCTTTCCAAAGCTCGTGTCTGATATCACAAGCTTCATGCTTTCCCAACAGTTGCCATTTTTTTCTGATGGTATCACTAGAGACATTACCAAGTGCAGTTTTAAAGTTGCATTGTATTAGAAAGGTGTGAACAGGGCTGGTGAGATGGCTCAGAGGGTAAGAGCACTGACTGCTCTTCCGAAGGTTCTGAGTTCAAATCCCAGCAACCACATGGTGGCTCACAACCACCTGTAATGAGATGTGACGCCCTCTTCTGGTGCTTTCTGAAGACAGCTACAGTGTACTTACATATAATAAAAAATTTAAAAAAAAAAGAAAAAGAAAAGAAAACAGAAAGGTGTGAACAGACCTGGAGAGGCGGCTCAGAAGTTAAAAGCCTTGGATGCTCTTGCAGAGGACTAGAATTCGCTGCCTAGTACCCGTATTGGGGAGCTCACAGTCTTCTGTAGCTCCAGGAATCCAACACTTTTATGCCCTTATTGGGTACTTTCATGACTGTGGCAGGTGTGTGTGTGTGTGTGTGTGTGTGCTCGCTCACATTGCATAAAAGAAAGATCTGTGCAAAGTACCAGGTGTGTGACAGCATGTTAGTGAGACCGTTATAAAGCGCTGGTAGCCAACTGTCAGGAAACCATCACTTTTTAAATACTGGCATTCCTGTCACTACTAATTTTCCCAGGGAACAGAAACGTCTTGCCTCACAGGCAGGGCTCTGAAGCAGAGGTGTCAGTGGGACCATGCTCCTTCATATCCCCAGGGGAAGGGTCCCTCCTGTCCCTTCCAGCTCCTCACAGCCGTGGATGGTCCTTGGTCCGTGGCATCACACTCCCTATCTCGGCTCCACGCTTCCATTGCGTTCTCCTCGTGTCTCTTTCTATATCCCAATGCATTCATATCCAAATCCCCCACTTTCACGACATGAATCCCATAGTATCCAGGCCCAGTGCAGACACCTAATCTGATCTGGTTAACTCTGGGGTGATTATGCTGTCAATAAGATATGTTTGGAAACACCAGGAGTTGGGACTTCAACATATTCTTCTGTGTGGACATAAATTAACCCTCATTGTAACAAAGGCTGAGTCTTCAATATCTGGAGAGGAGGCACTGGTTTTTATGGTCAACCACCTAGCTGGGTCTGGACAGATTTTATTCATAGACTGAAATCAAAATACCATTTCCTAACAGATTGAGTTAAAAAGCTCATATGAGAATTCAGCTGTCCTCTGCGAAGGGCAGAAAAAAGACTTTTGACAAGTGTTTTCATTTGCCAAATGAGCTGTGTGGCTGTGCTCATTGGCTTATTTTAGAAAAAAAATTGTTTTCTCAAAATGTTATTTACATTAATATGTGACAGGCCTATCATTTTATTAACTACAATTTCAATTTATGGTATGGAAAACATTGCTAGATACAGGTAAAATTTCTTAATGTTTCTTAATGAGGAGACATCTTTATAGTTTTCAAGCCTTCACTTTAGGAATAGAAGCCTGGGTATTCAATAACTTCTCTGAAACTCAAACATGTCTAACCTCTGTTGTATTAGTGACTTTTCTCCTTGCTGGGACAGAACAGCTGACAGAAACAACTTAACAGGGAAAAGATTTACTGCAGCTTGTGCTTTCTGATGGGTCAACCTACACCAGCAGGAAGGACATGGTGGAGTGTAAGGATGCCATGCCATAGCAGGCCAGGAAGCAGGAAGAGGGGAATGCCAACACTGTTGGATTTCTTCTTTCCCCCTTTAATTTTGTCCAGGTCTCCCATCCGTAGGATGATGTCACATACCCTCAGGGTAGGACTTTCCCCGTTCAGTTAATTTCTTCTAGAAATATCCTTGCAGACATACCTAGTCCTCACAGACACAGCCAGAAGTGTGCCTTAAACTCCCAGGGGATCCTGAATCCAGTGAACCTGAAGATGAAGATTAACAGTTGCCAACTCCAGTCACTGCCTGGTTTATGGCTCTGTAGTAGTTATATTTTTGTCTGACTTTGTAGACTCTCAGTCTTTGTAGACTATGGGTATTTTAGAGTTTAGTGAAGGACTCCAGTGAACCCCTATGCAGATTTTGGCAACCATTTTTTTTCTGGTTAGCTTCTTGCTCTCTAGCTGTCTACTCTTCAAGGTCTGGCTGCTCCTGGCTGTCTCTGCAGCTCTGTGTCCCCATCTGTGTTGGTAAATGACTCTGAATAGAAAGTCTAGGGATTGCAGAGCTCCTCTGCACTTCCTTCACAGGGATTACTCTCTTAGGTTGTCTTTGCCAGATTCCTGGAAACATTTGTCTCATAGGGTTTCTTCAGTTTTTTAGTTACATAAATTGGAAAGGCACTGAGTACCTGTGCTGGCCAAGGTTTTGTCAACTGGACACAAGCTACTTGCATTTAGAAGAAGACCCTCCACTGATAAAACGCCCTCATCAGCTTGTCCCATGGGCATTGTCTTGGTCAGTGATTGATGCAGACAGACTCAGATCACTGTGAGAAGTGTCACCCTTGGGCTGGTGATTCTGAGTTTTAAAAGAGAAGGACGAGCAATCCACGAGAGGGAAGGAAGCCAGTCAACTGTGCTTCTCCAGGACCTCTGCCTCAGTTCTTGCCTCTGGGTGCCTGCGTTGATTTACTCTGAGGAAGGACTGTGACACGGATATGTATGCCAAATGAACCCTTTCCTCTCCAGGTTGCTTTCGGTCATGGTGTTTATCACAGCCTCTGCGACCTCAACTGAGCTACATGCTGGTCACTCCCTCATGTCATGTATGAAGACATGGCTTAAGTCATATTTCCAAACTTTGAAATGTAATTTAATTGTGCTCAGACTATACTTTTAATTATGAACCAACACGCTCACCAACATCAGTTTACATAGAGTTTGCATTGTATTGAGTATATTAGTCCAATGCTCTTTGGATCAACCTTTCAAGAACCACCTCTGGTAGTGAATAAGCTTCCCCCGACGGAAGTACCTCACGATGCAGTAAGAATGTACGAGAGTGCATGGTTTCCCACTCTTAGTCTCCCTGAAGGAGACTCCGAGGTGAAGATTTTAGTGGAAGTGGCTTATTTTGGAACATGGTTGCCAGAAAGATGGGGTGGGAGCGAGTGAAAAGATGTGAAGGTTGATGGATGTTTCTGGGGAGTAGGCATTCTAGGATCTCAGCTAAAAAGGTACAGGAGGATGTGGAGACCAGAAAATACGCATAGGGAATGGGAGTCAGCAGCTGGAAGTGTGTGCGGAAGTGGTAATGGATGAGGAGGCTGGACAAGGCAACAGCGGCTTCTGCTACAGACCGTGGTTCAACTGTGGCGTGGTCTTACACCTCCGCAAAGAATCAACCAACAGTGCTGACCAGAAAGCTAAATGGACTCAATAGATTACATGTACATGTATGCACACACACACACATATATACACATACATGTACACATAGATATGTGTATACATATAACAAGAATTAAAGAAAGATTGTGAATTTGGAAGGGAGCATGATAGGAGTTGGGGGGAGGAGTGATAGAGATTGAGTGATCATGTATGAATTTCCCCTGCAAGACTGTAAAAGAAAACTAAAAAGGAAAGAAATAGAATTAAATTTTCATCTTCCTGAGAGCACATGAACTTGAAGTTCATCAATAATATAAGTGTAAAACATGTTACAGGTATTAAAACAAAAATGTAAATAAGTAAAGAGAAGAGAAAGGAAGATACAGAGGCAGAAGGAGGAGGAAGAGGAGGAGGAGGAGGAGGAAGAGGAAGGATAAAGAAGAAGAGGAGGAGAAAGAGGAAGGAGGAGGAAGAAAAAGAGGAGGACGAAGCAGCAACAGCACTGGAGGAGGAAGAGGAGGAGAAAGAGAAAGAAGAGGAAGAAGAGGAAGAAGCAGCAGTACTGGAAGGGGAAGAGGAAGAGGAGGAAAAGGAGGAGGAAGAGAAGGAGGAGGAGGAGGAAAGCGGTGTGTCGTGCACTACCATCTGAATTCTTGAGTAGAAAAAGCCTGTGTCGGTCACTTTGACATCACATAACTTTAAAAGTTTAAAGCAGTATTTACTTTTAGGGACAAAATATTCTTTCCCTCTCCATCACCACTTATCTCGGGGTTTAATGAGTGTTCTTCTTTGTTTTTTGGTTGCACACTAAAGATGTAAATGTATCATTGTTCCCTTCATCCTTGCCTCTTGTAGTCAACACTAAAGCCAGCATGGATGTTTATCATCACAACACTCCAGTCACCTCCAAAGCCTGCCAGTGACGTTCATCAGAGCTTTCCACAGGGATGGAAGCATTCCCTCTGTGACTTCTCTGTGCACCATGAAGCCACTAAGCAGCCATCAGCTGCCCATCGCTGTGGACACACGTAGTTAGGGCTGACATACTGGGTGGCCCATTCCCAGTGCCCCCCCCACCCCCGAGCACTGAGTAAAAGCAATCTTTGCAATGTCTGATGCCACCCATGCTGGTTAGGGTTTTCCCAATTTGACACAAATCGGGGTCACTTGGGAAGAAGGAACTTCAATTGAGAAAATACCCCTAATCAGATTGGCCTGTAGGAAACTCTGTGGGGTGTTTTTTTTTTATTTATAGCTGATGTGGGAGGGCCTGGACCAATTCGGGTGATGCTACCCTCCAAGATGGCCCTGAGTAGTATAAGAAAGCAGATGAACAAGACACAGAGCACATGCCGGTAAGCAGCGTCCTTCCCTGGCCTGTTTCAGTTCCTGCCTACAGGTTCCTGTCTTGACTTCCCTGTATGATGGACTCTAAACTTAGCTGAAATAAACTCTTTCTTCGCCACTGGAGCTGCTTTTGGTCATGGTCTTTATCATACCAATAGACAGCTGACTAATTCACACCCCCTTCTAGGACAAGCTCCCGTCTACACCTCTGGCCTCACTTCCTCCACTTAGCCCTCTCTCTGTATCTGCACGGTCTTCTTGCTTGGCTTTGTCTCTCCCACACACTTCTTGTATTCTCTGCATTCAGTGTTCTTTCTTTAAATATCTCCGTGGCTCGGTTCCTCCCTTGCTTTAACTGTAGAGTGTAGAACATTTACATTTTGTGTGCTTATTGATTGAAATCTATGCATTGCCACCTCCCATGTACTGTTTGTTTTCTATGCGGGCCATCTGTGCCTTGCTTCTTTTTGGGCACCCTGCTTTCTCCTGCTGTTTTGGATGCTGCTTCCTAGACGCTCTTCGCTTCCATAGCCTTCTGCCTCTGATGGCTCATCGACCTCTGCGTTTTACCTTCTCCGTGGTTGTTTAGGGTTGATAAGATTCGTCTTAAATTGATCTCGTTCCATCATCAGCTCACACCGTCACCTCCTCGCTGTCATGCTGCTTGTAGATGCTTCCTCCTGGCCTGTGAGTCACCGTTATCACCTATTTCTCTCCCATATATGTCATGGATGCCAAAAGTTGCAACCATTATTCTTGCTTTAAATAGGTAGCTACATTTCAGAGAAAATAAAAAGAGAGAGAGAGAGATGTTTGACATTTCTGTTGTCACTATTCCTTATGTAGATTAAAGCTTTTTTTTTTTTTTTTTAGTTATAGATATGTTTTAATCTGGCATCATTTGTCTTCCACTGGAACAAAATTCATTTTCAAAAAATGGCTTTATTTACTTTTACTTTACATGCATGAATGGTTTGCCTGCATGTATGTATGTGCACCATGTATGCCTAGTGCTCAGGAGGCTGGGAGAAGACATTAGATCTCCCCAATCCCCAGAACTGGAGTTAACAGAGAAGTGCAAGCTGCCATGTGGGTGCTGGGAACTGAACCCAGGTTTTCCGGAAAAGCAGCTGAGCCATCTGCCCAAACCCATCCTTTGATAGTCTTTAATAATTCAGATCTACAGTTGAAAACATTGTTCAGCTTTCATTCATCTGATAAATTTATTTTACACTTCCTTCCACTCCATTTTTCATCTTCAGTTGTGTGTGTATGTGTGTGTGTGTGCATGCACACACTTGCATAATTTTAGGTTGACATTTGTTCCTTGGTTTTTAGCTGTTAGCACTTTGAGGATGTTGCTTTGCAGTTTCCTGGTTTCCAGGAGTATCTCAGGTTGTTTCTTCCTCTGTTTTTGTTTGTTTGTTTGTTTTTTGGTTTTTGGTTTTTTCATTCTGGAACAGGGTTTCTCTGTATAGCCCTGGCTGTCCTGGAACTCACTCTGTAGACCAGGCTGGCCTCGAATTCAGAAATCTGCCTGCCTCTGCATCCCAAGTGCTGGGATTAAAGGCATGTGCCACCACTGTTGGGCTCCTGCCTCTGTTATTTTGCACACATATCCTTTTGCTCTGTGGCTTTTTAATATTTTCTCTTCATCATTAGCTTTTCAGTTATTATTTTTCAAAGGAGACTTGTGTGTGTGTGTGTGTGTGTGTGTGTGTGTG
>JADRCC010578152.1:9169-30807 GCA_019843855.1 Hylomyscus alleni
CTCTCTCTCTCTCTCTCTCTCTCTCTCTCTCTCTCTCTCTCTCTCTCCCTCCTTCCCTCCTTCCTTTCTTTCTTTTTATAAGTGTTCTCAGAGGACAGGAATAGCATTCTGGAGAGAGGAAACCAAAAAAAAAAAAAAAGTATAAAAATATGCAAGGACTTTCACTGTGGTTCTTTGGGGTGGCTGTGATCTGATGAGAATGCTGAATAAGTGAATAAGGCTCAGAACTATACCAGGGGTTAACAAAGGAGACCAGTTGTAGTGGCATGTCCTTCTGCCCTATTCAGGTGACAAAAACCAAGGAAGATATGAGTGTCACATTTCTAGTTTGCACATTTGAGCTCTAGTTGGTTACCAAATTCTCACAACACTACCACTGCAAAACCAGACAAGTACGACCTTAGATGCTTCCATTAAGAAAGATTTTTTTTCTGAATATATCCATTGAAAATTGGTTGCAGCCAACAGTTGGAATTCAGTATAAGAACTTAGAGAAAAGAAAGCACATAGTGTGTGTGCTCCAATGCCAAGGTCATCAAAAGCCGTGTAACCCATATCATCAGAAACCATGTAACCAATAACAGGCAATGCTGTGTTGGAAAGAGAGATCTGTTTTCAAAAAACCCACAAACTTTCCCAATGATTACCATTTCTGGGGGTATTTTTGTATGCTCGTTTTTCAGTGTTCCTTGATGACTTTAGAGCAAAACCAATTTTAGATTTCTTCCATTTTATATTTTTTCTGTGAGCAGAAAAAATGATTTTATACATAATTTCCCCATTCTGCTTGGATACATTTAATTGCAAGATAATAATGCTTCTCTGCTTCCCTTAAAGTTGCTGTGATTACTCAAGACCGTGCACACAAGGGAGAACCCCATGCACATCTTGAGAAAGATACATTTAATTGATGCAAATCAAACTTTACTGGCTTCCCACAGAAGATAAAGGAGGAGACACCAAAGCATATAGGATATTCTTCTTACTGTTTTATCCAGATCAGGCCCAGAATTAAGCATGAGTTGAAAGATGAGACTTTTCTATTTCCTTGGACATCATGGGAGTGGACTCATTAGATATAATTTGGGGAGTGTTTAAATAAAGGAGTTTTTCACTCATGATTTCCTTCCAAGCCAAGCAGCTACTTCATTTCATGTTTAATGAAAGAGACCACCAATTGGATTAATGCTGGGAGAAAAAAGTACCCTGTGTTCTTGTCTACAGTACTGTTCCCTTAGAGGATTTTCAAGAGAAATAATCACATGAAATCACACTCACTGTATATTCCAAATTCTGAGTAAAGTGGAAGCAGTTGATGAGCCATGCTACCAGCTTGGTTACTTCAGTACAGGAAGGCTCTGAGCTCTCTTCTGTTTTGCTATTTTACCTTTTCTATTTTCTGGTTCTGTCTTCCCCCGATAGTTCTTCTTTCTCCTACCTTTGATTGATGTATTGATGAGGTACTTTCTAGGCCTTGCATGCATAGAATTCTGCCTAAAGCATTCTGTGATCACTCATGCATCTGCTAATAGTCTCCCTTTCCAACCATCATTTGTTTTAGCTGGAATTTCTGAGAATCTCATTGCCCTAGCAAGGGTTATTTATTATGTTTTCCAAGGTGTACCACCTCAATTATATCTGGTTAACATAGGCATTTACTTTGGGGTACAATTGTCCTAGAATTGTATTATCCTTGAAGCATAAAGCATAGGCCTAGGATCTGTGCAGGCCTTCACAAACAACAAACAGTAGGAAAAATAAGG
The DNA here is from genome assembly GCA_019843855.1 of Hylomyscus alleni. Classification (NCBI taxonomy): domain Eukaryota; kingdom Metazoa; phylum Chordata; class Mammalia; order Rodentia; family Muridae; genus Hylomyscus; species Hylomyscus alleni. Next base: position 10,933 of record JADRCC010578152.1, read on the forward strand.
CTGAGTTCATGCTACAAACAAGTATTGCAGTTTTGTTTGACAATTAGACAATTGGTATTCTTCATCAGTTCTGTAATATTTTCTGCTTTATGGCCAGTAGTCAGCTTATGCCTTGTAGAATATTCAGATAAAATTATATCTAAAAACCTTCTAGCAATAATTTTGTACCCTACATGTGTATGGTGGCACAAACATGTGATTCTTATACTTTGAGGTGGGAGTGGGTGGATCCTAGTTTAATTGTAGACTATAAAGGGAGTTCAAAACCAGTCTGATTGACCTAAGGAAAACATACCTCTATGTTCTCATTCAAGGGCTAAACATGGAATTCACTGGTACAGTGCTGGCCTGCCATGCACACAGCTTTGTGTTGATCTACATAATTGTGGAAAAACAAAAACAAAAAAGAAAAAAATCCAACTGTACTCAATATTACATTTAAACATTTTTGTCTTCTATTTTTTTTTCTAATTGTCTTGAACAACAACAGCAACCACAACAACCATAACAACAAAGGCTGTGGTATTTGTTCCTTGACATTCTCACTTAACATTTTTATTAATAAGTAAACACACCACAAAATTCCCTTTCCAGCCTCTTGAGTACCAGTGGAGAAAGAAAGGCTTTTTTTAAGCCTGACATATCACAATTAATTCCAACAGCATTTCATGAAGGTCCCAGAGTGAGGAGGCTAGTGCTTGGCTTTGTGCAGGTTAAGAATGAAATTTTATGTATAAACATCGTCTATATCAACACGAAACTCAGTTACTTTGAGTAATAAATGGTTGGCTTTAGTTGAAATGAATTTTCACTTAGAAAAAAGTTTAAAATATCTTTTCTTAATTTTATATTTACTAAACAGTGAAAGGAAGACTATTGTTTTTATTACATATGCACCAATGACATTAGGAATTTGCAAATATTTGATGTGGCCTATTCACCAAAAAGAGAAGTTGTATGATGTATGATGTATGACATTCTACATAAAGAATAAGAGACAACCTCAATACCACTTAAGTTCTATGACTGTTTTTTTTTTTTTACTCATTAAGGAAGATTGGCCATGGATTTCTAGACGATCCTATATAAATATACTCTACTATTAAATGAAATGGCTTTGGAATTTATATATCATACTTCAGGATATTGCTCTTCCTTTTATAAATGGTCAGATTATGTTCTCAGATGATGAGTGTATACAGACATTTTAAAGGCAAATGTTAATGGAATTCATATATTTTTTCAAGTAAGATGCTACATTGTTCAACTTCTCAATGTCTTTATGAAGTACAATGATGCAAACTTTGATCTGTTAAAACAAAATAAACTATGCAATCATCCCATTATACCTCCTTCCTTAAACAATTATTATATGCCCATAATGATAGGAATGTTGTGTTTATGTTTTAATTAGGTACAGAGGTTAACAGAAATAACACAATCTCTCTCTCTCTCTCTCTCTCTCTCTCTCTCTCTCTCTCACACACACACACACACACACACACACACACACACAGGAGCCCCATATGTAATCATGCAAATGAGGCTATGTCAAATGCTATAGATTAGGTAAGAATAGTATTTTGTGTTTTAGTTATATCAGAAAGATATTCACTGGCTGCATGAAGAAGATGCCAAGAGATTATACATATGCAGAGGTCAGAGATTATAGGGTGCAGATAAAACAGAGGATACCTATAGGTAAGGATGGAAGGCTAAAGAGTGAAATATGTGGAAAGTGTTTGGAGAAAGTTGGTGCTATGTATATTGTTGATAAAGAACATTTGGAAGAGGAGAATTGTCAAGGAAGAGTGTGACCGATGCGAGTTTCTTGACTGTGGTGCTCAAGAGATTTAGTCATTTATTTTCTTAAGAACTCGAAAGCAGACAGGCACATACATCAGCAGCTAAGACACTACAAAAACCATGTAAGGCCTCTTTGAACCCCGAGTTTTCAAAATATGATTCAGCTGCCACTCATTACATTTTCTCAAAAAAATTAGGTTTCCTCCTATATATTAAAAATTATTTGTGAGAGGCACAATAGAGTCTCAAAGACATAAAAGGTGAACTATTTTTAAATGCTATGTCACTTGTATATTCATTTCTCTTAACAAATTAATGGGGATGTGACTTTTTACTCAGAATCTAAAGCAGTAGATCACTGCAGGTAATAACTTCAGCCTGTCTCTTATTATGTCAGGCTTCTCTGAAGGAAATATCTCAGTGAGTTTAGAAGAACTTTCTATTTTCAGATAAGGTCCTAAGGAGAACAGAGGCTGGTGTCAGCAGGGAGAGATGAGGTTAGTAACTGGCTATTAAAATATGTCTACCCGGTAAGTGGCTAAAAATGTCAAATGCTTGCTATGAGTAGAAAATTATCAATTTCCATGATAGAGGGCATATGATATCCTTCAGGGGATTGTTATTAATTGTCTGGATTCACTGTTGCAGAAGTATAGAGGATGGTATGAAAAATATCAGAAGCTTCAATAAAAGAATATTAAACATACTCTTATTTAAATCTTGGAAGTTTGTGAACCTAGAGGGGTTTTGAATATCTTTGGTTAAAAAAAGACATTGAACAGTCTTGTTAACTTAAGTAAGCAATGACACACCATGTCTGTGCTGGAGTCACAAAACTATATGTCAAGGCCCAAGCCTGGCTTGTCATCAATCTTTGTAACTTAAGTTTTGATAAACTCGGTCAAAACTTTTTCTTACATGTTGCCTGTGGTCATCTTTCAACTACTATGACAGAATTATATTATTGATACAGAAACTGAAGAGTCCACCAACACAAAAAATGATTATTTTCTGTTACAGAAAGATTTCTTTGACAACTATATTGGATGTCTAGGAGAATCCATGTGAGCTGGTGCTATAGTTGACTGTATTTCTGAGGTGGAAAATTTACATTCTTTGCAAACATTTTTTTGAATGGTTTGTACATATACACACAGAGAGAATTACAGAATGTCTTGAAATTTGATCTTTTCTTCTAGAGTCAAAGTTCAAATCCTCCTGGATTTGTACCTTTACTGCTCTAATCAACTGATTAGTTCATTGATTTGAAATAGCTCATAATTAAGGCAGACTTGACTGCACTGTATGATTTTTATGTTTTTTTTAACTTAAGGATTTTTTAAGGTATGCATACCGATAAAAAGTTGATAGGAAAATATTTTAATCTCTTAATCTTAAATTACACATTAACTTATCAGTCATAAAACTCCTCCAGTATTTTGTTTGCTCCTGAAACAAGCTCCAAAACATTTCTACCATAAGGACCTTAGGTTCCTACAGAGGTGTAATGGAGATTTCATTACTTGTGCTTTTGTTACACGAGTTCTTAAATGCAATTCTAGGTCTGGAACTTTAAACTTGGAATTCAGAACTTTATCGCCCTCTAAATGTTTGACCCACCTCCTCTCAGGAGGTTGGGCAATATGCTTCCCGTTTCTTCTCTGTAGCATGTGATTCTTCAGTCAGCAGATATCAAATGTCACTTTGTGCAGTATTCTGTATGTCTATCTATATTGTCCTGAGTGGCATGATTTTCTCTTCTTCATAAGATCTCTTAGAACTCTAGGTTTGCACATTATGGTCTATTTGTTCAGTTTAGTTAGGTTGACTTGTAATCATTATTATCAAGGGAGATATACTTCATAAGAAATCATTCATTACATTGCATACTTGAAAGATGTACAATTTTATTTTTTACTTATATCTTTAAAAAAATTGAGAGAAGCAAAATTGGTGAGAAATAAGCTCGGTCATGTACTCTGACTATGTGAGCTTGGAAATCCCAGTCCTTAGATGAGATATCTGGCAATTTGTGGAGGAGAAACTAGACCTTCATAAAACTTACTTTTCAATTCCTCTCTGAATTGAGTCCAACATGAGAGTACAGAGAAATCCCCAGTCATCCTATCCTTTAGTATTAGAGTTTCCAAGTCCTTGGGCTTCCCAGTAGAAACTGAAGCATTAGAGCCAAGACAAGTCAGTCATTCCTGGAAGTAACAGTATATACAAATTAAAAATAAGTAAATAATGGATTGTACTCCAAGACATTAAGATAGTTTAACAGGAATGGGAGCAGAAATAATTATGGTATAAGTATGTTGTTAGGTTCTAGCAAATCTAAACAGGCAGGAAACTGTAGCAATAGATACATATTTCCTGAAAATGATCTTTAGATTTTTAGTTTTATCATTGTGACTATGTGCTATATTCCTGATCACCTTCTCAGAAGTAGTCATATACTCCATCTTCCACGAAGAGAAACTAGAATTTAAAACCATGAACTTCAGCTATCCAATAAAGTTACATTTTAGTTAAGAAAAAAACATTACTCTAATTAATTAATAAACACTATCAGAAATTGATATTAATTTTTATCTACTTTTCAAATAAATGTTTAATTAATGTCGAAAATATAACAGATGGATATAACCCATGAAAAACTGTAACAAGAAAAATATTTACTTGCCTTTGGCTTGAAGTTCCTGATTAATAACAAAGTGACTTCTTGAAAGGATTTTGTAATCTATCTTCTGTTGGGTGACAGGGTCTATTGCACACAAGTTGACTTTGAACTTGTGTTGCAGAGAATGATCCAATCCTCCTAACTCTACTTCTTTAGTGTTGGGGTGCCTGAATGCCTTACCATGCCTGGTTTGTAGAATGCTAAGAGTTAATCCTGGGCAAGCACTCTGCCAATGAACCATAGCCTCAGCCCTTGTTTTAAATCCTTTCAAATCAGCCAGACTCTAACATACACTGCAAGACAACACTAACTCCCATCACATTCTGAAGAAACAGATCCAAATGATTACTCCAAATTCACCGTTCTTCTGAGTTTTCAGTAAACACACATTTTTGTGGCAGACTGTGAATGAGTTCCCTGTGATTTAACTGCACAATGAATTCAAGTGACATTTTTCATCCAAAGCCATTCTGTTCAAAGTCACATAATCTTAAAAGGACATTATTACTGATGAGAACTGTGTGTTGATAAGTCTGTGTAGATAAATATTCTACATTTGAAGCTTCGAATAAAGTATTTGAATATACAACTCTTTTCTTCAGGATCATAATTCCTTTTATTAGTCATTTTTCTTGAAACTCATTCTGGATTCATTCATTAGGCAGTTTGATTAGAATTCTTAACAGACAAGATGTTGGGTATGAACACACACACACACACACACACACACACACACACACACGTAAATGCAATCATTTATTGTTATCGTATGTATATCTTTTGTAGGAATGACCATTTAGCATTAATACCTTACTCAGCAGGTGTTAATTGCTTATAGCTCTTTATCTAAGGTGTAGATGCCCAGTGACATTATCTGAATCCTGTTTGGCATGTTAACTGAAGTCACAGTTCAGATCTTGTTTAGGTAGCCATATTGTTGAGAATATATGGCTATAATTTCCATGTCATATAGAAAGCACACATTTTTCAGCAGATCATCCTCTGGCTCTTATTATCTTTTCTGCCCCTCATTCAAAATGTGGGATTTTTAAAGATGTGCCATATTTTATTTTGTGGTATTAATGTGAGACCTTGGGGACAAACAAGAATAAAGCAAGTATAAATTTAGTTGATATGTTTGTGGTCAAGTTGACAAGGGAGGAGCCTTCTAGTTCTTATAGCTATCAACTTGACACAGTCCACAAATATCTGAGGGATTCACAACTGAGAGATTGCCTTCATATTGACCTGTGGTTGTGTCTAGGGGACATTTTCTTGATTGCTAATTTATGGAGAAGGACACAATCTACTGTAGGTAATGGGACTATATTAGAAAGGTAGATGAACAATAAGTTTGGGAGCAAGCCAGTTAACAGTTTTCTTTTGTGGTTTCTGCTTCAAGTACCTGCCTTGAGTTACTGTCTTTCCTCCCCTAGAGGATGGATGTTTACCTATAAAATGAAATGTACCTTTTCCTGCCCAAGTTGCTTTAGGTCATGATATTCACCATAGCAACATAGAACAGTGAATTTCGATGGAGAGTTTCCTCCCTGTGTGTGTCTTTTGTATAGTTATGTGTCCATTGTTATTATTTCACTGAAGAAATCACCAACGTGAATCAAGTTCATTATAAGAGAAAAGAAGGGAGGAAGTAGAAAAGGAAGTAGAGTGTTGACAAAGCAAAGATGGGGAGGGAGGGAGGAATGAGGAAGAGGAACCAGTAAGATCAGTTGGTTTGCTTTTTAACAGCTGTAGGTTTGATCAACTGAAATAATCCATTTCGTGTTAGAATCCTACTTTTCTTTTTATGAAACACCACAGGACATACCTTACTGATACCACCACCACCACCATGATCCATGTAGCACTAAGCACTTTTCCCTGCCAGGGAGTTAAGATTTGTGATTGTTCTCATTTAAATCTCTACTTCTTGTACTTTGGTTCCCATTTTGATATTTTTCCTCTTCTTCACCAAATTTTGATATTTTTATGAATTAGATTATGAAGATGGGCGAGTATAGAGTCAGGGGGATTAGATTATGAAGACGAGTGAGTATAGAATCAGGGGGATTAGGTTATGAAGATGGTGAGTATAAAGTCAGGAGGATTAGATTATGAAGATGGGTGAGTATAGAGTCAGGGGGGTTTGTGGCAGGAGGAAGAATGTGATCCAAATAAACTGTAAGAAATTCGCAAACAAATTAAAATTTAGAAATGTACAATAAAAATATTTTACAGCCTCTAGAGAAAACTTTAAAGTTCATTTTACTGATCAGAGATTTGAGACCCCAAGTTGAAAACTTTAAAACCTGAAATTCAGCTGCGTTTTCAACCTAAATTTCTGACTTCAAATCTGGAAATCATGCTACACTGGCTGCATCATTTCGGAGTAGAGGCATTTGCCACATAGACTGGCAGTACTGTCTGGGCTGTAGAAATTTAAAGTTGCGCATTTTAGAAGTAGAATCCAGGTTGACCCTGATGGTTTAACATTGAACATGAAGAAAGAGTAAAGCTGGAAGCTGAAATGATTTGCCCAAGCCTGATCAAAGCCAACATGCTCGGGTCATAAAGTTTTCACCTTGGTAAACCTAAAAACCTAAAAACAAACAAACAAACAAACAAACAAAAACCCCAAACATTAAAATGGAACGGCAGAACAGATGGGTCTCTGAAATATGGCTGTCCTGCTCACTTATTCACAGGTGATATAGTGAAGGACTCAGTGAGACTTGAAGCTTGGAGTTGTACGCATGTGTAGGCATGTATGAGTGTGTACCTGTGCTATGTATTTATGCATGTATGAGTGTGTACCTGTGCTATGTATTTTTATATAATGACATATTTCATATGCAGTGAAATAGTGATATTCTGTACATTAGAATATCACCTCATCATATTTGTTTTATTCTGTGGTCTAGTACTATATGTATGCTATATTTTTATAGTTATATACTAACATAAAGATCCATTTGTAAATTTAGCCCAGTAAGAGATTTAAAATACATAATAAATTAGAACAATTATACCATGTACTGTAACTAAAGTTATGTGAATATGATTTCACCCTGAAAATGCCTGATTATGCCATATTCAGTCATTCGTTCATGCTGATAGGGGAAGTCTTCTGCATGATGGGATAATGACTAGGAAGCGGGACTGGTTTCGAGAAGCATTTAAATATAAACACTGTGCTACTAGAACAGCGATTTGAATTTAAATTTGCTAACTAAAAGGAATACAAGAAAACAGCTTATGGACTTTAATCATATAGTCATGGATGTTCTGGACAAGAAATGATTTGCCCTCACTCCCAGCCTGGGTGACATCATGGCATGATTTTATGATACTTTTCAGAACAGTGTTCAATTTAAAAATCAGAATTGTGTAGTTCTGAAATGTTATTTTTATTATCTTCCCTCCTCCCTCTGTGCATGTGTGTGCACTTGTACATTCACACATGCATTCCACAGCTGGCATAGGAATGTAAGAAGACAGCTTTAAGAAAGTTCTCAGTTCCTATCATTGGATCCACAGATTGAAATTAGGTGGTTGGGTTTGTGTAGCAAGCTCCTTCATCTACTGAGTTATCTTGTTTCCCATTGCTGGTATTCTCTATTTGGTGTGTTTGAACTATAGGTGAGCCCCTGACATAGCAATAAGAAAGCTTCCAGGTCCAATTCTATCGGGGATAGGTTATGTGCCTTTAGTGTAGATTCTGTGACCTGGCTTTCCAGTTGTATTGTATGCAATGAAGGTATAGACTTTAACTCCTGTAACTCATAGAAAATTTTCACTCCTTGAATAAGTCATTTCATCTCCCAGCCCTTATTTATTCTATTTTAAGTAATGATAAGAATATCTCTACTTTATGGTTGATGGAAGGAAAAAAATGAAATAATCTTAATGAAATTCCTGGTCCATCATTTTCACATGATGGTGATGGTGGTGGTAGTATAGAAATACTTCTTTCAAGCCCTAAATGCAATGTTTTTAAGACAACAAATTGCAAATCATGCTTTTGTAGAATCAAAGAAGGAAGACAAGCAGGCGTGAGTGAACAAACAGAGACCATTTAGAGCTTGCCCTTCACAAGGTTAAACTCCTTAATTAAGTCTACACCAGTTCTTCTCAATCTTATAATTTGTATCTGACACTGCTCCATTGTAAGTACTGCATACTGGCATATTGATTGTTTATTGTCCTGGGTTTCTCCTAGTTTATTCTGGCATTTTCATGGTGGAAAAAGCTGATAATCTATTGTCTTTATCGTCATTATCAAGGGTAAAAAGCATACCCGGTGGGCTCTTGCTGACAACGCCTAGGCATTATGTCCTTGGGATACAATGTATACAAGAATATGGCCTTCAAAGTGTCCTACTGCTGCTTTCATTTCCTTCACAATTATTTAAAGGAGAAAGCTTGTACTAAATTCAAACTGGAAACACCAGCCATTGGTTCCATTCTGGAATTTTGTGATCTTTCTTCAACCTTTCATTTTCTTTCTTTAAAGGTTTACTTAAGGATTAAAATATGTTGGAAGTGTGGTGGGGTATGAGATTGAGTGGAACAAGGGGAACCTCAGAACATTAGAAATTTGTGAATTGAAATACTAGTTACACCAAGCAATTAACATGATTTATAAACAAGATTAAGGGCCAAAAAGTCCTGCTCAAGCTTGAAGTGACTTGTACTGTCCTGCATGGACCATCCAGCACCTGGCTTTGTAGCATCTTGTACAGAGTTAAGCTTTCTTAGGTGGTGATGACACAGACCAAGGTAGGGAGGAGATGAACTCAAGTTAGTGATTTAGGATATTTAGTTCTTATCCCCTGCGTGATTTATCATAGGAAACATGTAGATTCACTCAGTTCATCCCTGTGATACAAAGCACGCCTACATTTTAAAAATGTGTCATTCTCATTTCTTGCTTTTCTCATCTCTCTGCTTCTGTATCTGAACAAAAATCTATTTCTAAAAGTAATTTTATTTAGTAGGATTCACCTTGCTCCAGTTGCTGTGTCATTCATTTTCTCTTTTTTTAATTAGATATTTTCTTTATTTACATGTCATATGATTTCTCCTTTCCCAGCTTCCCCTCAAAAAAAACAAAAAAACAAAAAAACAAAACAAGAACAAACCCTGTTGCCTCCCCTCTCCCCCTGCTTGCTACCCCACCTTCTCCCACTTATTGGCCCTAGCATTCCCCTACACTGAAGCACAGAACCTTCACAGGGCCAAGGGCCTCTCCTCCCATTGATGATCGACTTTGCAATCCTCTACTATACACATGCTGCCAGAACAATCAGTCCCACCATGTATAGTCCTTGGTTGGTGGTTGAGTTCCTGGGAGCTCTGAGAGTACTAGTTAGTTCATATTGTTGTTCATCCTAAGGGGCTGCAAACCCTTCAGCTCCTTTGGTCCTTTCTCTAACTTCTTCATTGGGGACCCTGTACTCAGTTCAATGGATGGCTGTGAGCCTCTACATCTGTATTAGTCAGGTACTGTCTGAGCCTCTCAGGAGACAGCTATATCAGGCTGGCTCGTCCTTCTTTCAGTCTCTGCTCCATAGTTAGTTTCTGCAATTCCTTCCGTGGGTATTTTGTTCCTCATAAAGTTGCAAAGCTTCTGTAAGGCAAAGGACACTGTCAATAGGACAAAACGGCAACCAACAAATTTGGAAAAGATCTTTACCAATCCTATATCTGATAGAGGGCTAATATCCAATGTATACAAAGAACTCAAGAAGTTAGACTCCAGAGAACCAAATAACCCTATTAAAAAAATGGGGTACAGAGCTAAACAAAGAATTCTCAATTGATGAATATCGAATGGCTGAGAAGCACCTAAAGAAATGTTCAACATCCTTAGTCATCAGGGAAATGCAAATCAAAACAACCCTGAGATTCCACCTCACACCAGTCAGATTGGCTAAGATAAAAAACTCAGGTCATCCATTTTCTTAATTCAGATCTCTGTAATCCTGCATTCACATAGGACAAAACTATCTTTTGGTAGGTTTGCTAACTGCTCATTAATATGCAGTACCAAATGCTTTGGGAATGCTGTGTTCTTATCCCCAGCACCAGCCTAGGCCAATGGACCCTCTATAGATGACTTCAGTCTGGAGTGAATCAACTAGTAATTGCATGATTTCTGAGACAAAGTATAGCGTATCTTTAATATCAAAGAACCACCTTACGAGCCTCAGTGGGCAGAGGTAGAGAGAAGAGTAAAATGCATTTCAATTCTCTTCTTCTGATTTTAGCAACATGAAGAACACGCTTCTTCTGTGGACAGTACTAGGATTATTACCAGTTGATAGCAGTAGGGATTCAGTCAAACATCTAGCTCTTGGGATGAGAGTTCCTAGAATGAACTTATGTCACTGTGTCTTTACTAGAAACATCTAAGAGGGGGAATGTATGCTTGCTTTGTAGGTAGAAATAAACATATTGGGTTGGAGGAGCTCTTCTAAGGCTTGCTGCCAGTAACCTGCCCTACCTGAGAGCAGAAGGAGGGGTAATCAGGACTACATTTTGTGGTGACATGTCAGTGAGAATTCATGGTGCCAGGGCTTTTATTTTGATATTGGTTCACTTTGACTTTTATCACAAAATTTTCTCCTTTCAGAAAAGAATGTGGGTTTTTAAATATGTGAAATTCTTTTCTTGTTTCTTGAAAGCTTCTACTTCTTCAGATGTCAAGTTCGTCTAATTAATATAAGTCGATGTGCAAATGTTATTCAGTTCCTTAAGAGAACACAGGAAATGTCTTATTTGCATGAAATTTAGAGTTGCAAATTTTAAGCCATAGCCAGCCAAAAAAAATTAAAATATTTTAATTTAAGAAGTTTATTTGTAGATAACAGATTAAGTGGAATTTAAAAATATAATTATCCATGTGATCTAATGAAAATTATTTCTGAATACCAGTTAAAATATCTGAGTTCTGATTTAAACCATTGCATTAACTATCTGTATAATTTTGGCAGTTATTTTATATACACCAATTTGATTTAATTTTTTTCATCTGAAAAATGATGAATTTTGTTGAAATTAGTTTTGTAACTTCTATAAATATTTTGACTACATAATAAATATTATATTTATACATATATGATAGCTTTAGTCAACTTTCCTTATATTATAATTTTTCAATGAATGATTTTTAAAACTATTGAATATTGGCTTCCTATCCTAGAATATTGAATTTACAACAGACTTCCAGGTATTTTCCCATTCATGGTGGTTTGGAGAAACATTCAGAACTTGAAACATGTTACATCTTTCTATGATTTCTTTGCCAGGCACTTAATGAATTTTTCGATTAGAATTATTCTTTAGCTTGCTCTATCTAAAAATAATGACTACCCCAAAACCTATTCAGAATTCATTTGTGACTTTTTTCTTCACTTTACAGTCCTTTCCTCACCACCTCCCATATCAATTCTCAATCACACAAGACAGCAGGTAGCAGCACTGGATGGTGACGATCAATTCATACAGGACAAGGTTTTCCACACTTTGCAGATTCTATGCAGAAGGGAAAAAAAAACAAAGGTTTTGTAATTGCTGTGATCCCTTAGGGGTGAACATGACAGGTGTTTTAACAGCTGGAAAGTCACGTCTCCTGACAGCTCAGCAAAAGTGCTATAGACTGCTGAACATATCAGAAAGTGTGCATGAACAAAACTGTCTTAGAACTGCTCCAAGACAAATTGATCTAACAGCTTTGCTCCTCTGAATAGTTTATAACCATGAACTGTCAGCAGGTTGGATCTCAGACCTGGGAATGTTTCCAGCTCCCCATTATTCTGAAATCCCTCCTGGGGTCTCAGATTAGAAATGTTTTAAGAGCAGTGAAAGCACCTACTTGATGCTTATACAGATTTCAAAAGGGAGTGAAACAAATCAGTTGGATTTGATGAAAGCTGGGAAGTTGTATGGCTGGTGTTGATGGACACTCTTAAGAAGTTTGGTCATAAAATGTACAGACTAAGAAGCAGTACTGTGCTTAGCTATCCATTGCTAAGAAATCTTAATGGTCATATTTCCATCATGGGCACATGGTGCATTCCCATCAATTCTTCAAATCTTTCTTTCATATGTTCCCTTACTCCTTCATTTATTTCTTCTTTTAATTCATGATTTCTGTGTAGTTATGAACATCTATTGTATGACAAAGCCAGTTGAGTTACCTGCCTTAGTCGAAATCAATGAAGAGACGATTTGACAAAGAATGCCAAGCAAAGTGTAGTTGCAAGTGTCGTAAGTGCAGTGAGCATGGTGAATGGCAGGGAAGATTAATGCCCCACATGGGCCAGCAAGTATGATCCAGGAATCCATGGACCATGTTAATCTGGGACTTCATGATACATTCATCCAAGAAGCATCAGGAGGAACAGAAACAGAGGAAGAGGAGCCACATTACATTTTTAATTTTGACAGATCTTCTGGAAACTGAAGGTGAGGAGGAAAGCTGGTAGGTTCAAGAGAGACTCCAAGCAAGTTGTAGAAGTACTGCTGTGGTCAAGGAAGGAGAGGATGCTGGGCAGGTGGCCACTTGAGAGACATTACTTATGTATAGCACATTTGAAGCTTGAATAAAAACTGACAGTTTTAGTATACTGACAAAATGACCATCCTTTCTGTAGTAGTGAGGATAGAAGCTGTGTTCTACTATATTCTAGACAAAGCACAAGTTTTGCTATAGCTCTCAGTTTTGTTTTAAGACAAGGTCAATATTGCCCAGGATCAACTTGAACTCACACTGTAGCCCAGGCACGCCTTTAATTCCCTTTGTCTTAGTTTCCTAGTAGATGGAACTACAGATCTGCGTCACATCCTGGTTAATAAGTACCTTTAAAACACATATTTGATACCAATTGCCTCTTATTCCTCTGTAAAACAACCATTGGCAATAAACTGGCCAAATTCAGCCATTGCTTTCTTTTTAGGTACAGTTTTATTACAATGCAGGTACAGTTTTGTATGGATTAGTGCCTGGCTGCCTTGAACTGTAACAGCAAAGCTGTATAGCTTTGATTACAGAGTGAGTGAACCAGGAGACCAAAAGTTTATCTGGCTCTTTAGGAGAAAAGCTTACAACTTTCTTCTCTAGCCATACATAAACCAGTCTTAGAATGTTCACTTAGATAGTTACAACCACTTTTACTGAACAATTTTTAGTGCATAGGAAATTAATCAAGTTGAGGAATTATAATTTTTTCATGTTCATCAAAGTCCTCTTTGTGTTATAGAATGTATCAAGATATGATGATATTTATTGCAAAGGAAATATATTGCTATCAAGGAAAATTTAATAGCTAGATTATTTTTCAAAATACAATTGTTTTAAAGATATCAATTATTAAATAATTTATGTAGATAGATTGGTCTTACTTTTGGATGGAAAATGATGTAAAGAGATAATCTATCCATTTCATACCTAAGATTTTAATAAATATTCACAATTCTACTTATAACTGGTGAGGAGAGGGCACAGCTTTCCTACCTGCCACAGGTAGAGATAGCCCTGAGGAAAAAGAACATGAATTCTGGCCCTACCTTTCCTGAGGCAGTGCTGGAGAGCTGGCCCCTTATGTTATAGTAGGTGGTATGAGCTTGAGAGCACTGGCCCTGCCCCTTGCAGGCTTTCCCAGGCAGGAGAGCTGGCCCTGCCTCCCTTACAGAGCAGAAGAGCTGGCCCTACTAACATGGGAACAGGAAAGCTGGTGGGCTAACCAGCTCATATACCACCCAGGCCCACCCCAACATCTACCCCATCTATGAACTCCTAGAATACATGAAGGGGCACGTCCTACAGAACTAAAACTGCATTCTCTCCATGACACAGGGCAACAGCAGAATATACCAAAGGAGTCCAGGTGAGGATCCAGTATGGATCGTGTAAAAGAAGCCAGAGGCCTTGAACCAGACTCATTGCAGTATTTGCATATAAATCTGTGTAGACAAAAGGGTATACTCAGTGACACACCACAGCTTCCACAGTGAGGTGTGTATGTGTGTGTGTGTGTGTGTGTGTGTGTGTGTGTGTGTGCACGGTTGGGGGAGGTTGTAAGGGTGGAGGACAGAAAGATGAGTGGGATAGGGGTGCATGGTAAGAAATTAAAAATGAATAAAAAATATTAACATATTCTCAAATGTGGCAAATTGAAATAATAAAGTATTCGTATTATCAACAATAAAATCAAATGAAGCCTTGTGTGTGTTGCTTACAGAAAAGTGAATAGATCATGCTGTAAATATGTCATGCTACTATAACTAAATAAATATACAGATTTCTCTATTTTCCCCAGTTTAGTCAAGATTGAATTATATGTTGTGCCTATGCACTCGCTGAGGGCTGCTAAAGTCTTCCTGATATTGCATAAATATCACATAGAGAAAATGAAGGGCCTTGACAATTCCCTCTAAGCCTTCTGTGCTTGATTGCTTGTTATAAAAACATTAGCCCAGTGTCAACGCCATTTGAGTAGATTCCCACAAAAAATAAAGTTTAGGTCTGAATTAACTTTTCACCAAGTGGTTTTCACAAAGCATGAAATTATCTCAGTGCAGAGAGTCACCACTTGGAGCTAGATCCTTGTCAAGTTTTTCCTAATTAGACATTACTCATGGCAACTTGTTCTTTTTCTGCTCTTGCATAACTGGGGCTCTTTAGGTTGAGAGTTGAGGCTGTTTCCACCCCTCTAGTGCCACTGGAAATGGGCCGTGAAGACTCTTTGGAGCCCAGAGAACACGAATCTTATCCTTGATGACAGCAGTGGAGATGGACACACGCCTACTGGCAGGAACTCTGGCAGGACACTGTTCATAACTAAAAGTCAGTTATCATCACAACGACCGGGGTCTGAGTACTCACTGTACGCTCCCTTCCTTTTTTCCCTTTTAAAAATGTTAATATTTCACTTAATTTTCATGGGAAACTAACCTGCATCTTTATTTTGTCTTATGTTTTGTATATAGCACATGTGTACATGTGTATGATTTACTGCATGTACATCCATGTGTACAGGTACATGTGCCTGTGAACATACATAAAGAGGTTGGCTGACAATTTGGCGTTTCTTTCTCTATTGCTTTCCGCCTTACTTTTTGAGACGTGTTTGCTTACTGCACCTGAGGTTTTAATTTCATCTAAACTGGCTAAGCCAGTCAGCTCCCAGGGTCAGCCGGATTGTATCTACTGGGGGTTCTACAAATGCATGGCTAAGTGCAGGTTTTGGTTGGTTCTGGGGATTTGAACTTAGGTCCTCTTGCTTTCCCTGCAAGCACTCCTATACACTGAGTTACCTCTCCAGCCTGCAAAGCATTTTTTTTTTTTGTAAAGAACAGAAATAAATCTTTATGTCTGTGAAGGCTGAGAGAAATCAAGAAAAAAATAGAAACTAAAATTCCAGAGCAAAATAGAAATAATGATATACACTGGTTTCTGTATTCAGTGGAGATCTCTCCTTGAACCCAAGAACATTAATTTTTTTTTTTTTGCTCTGTTCAGGAATTATTTTTATTTG
The DNA here is from genome assembly GCA_019843855.1 of Hylomyscus alleni. Classification (NCBI taxonomy): domain Eukaryota; kingdom Metazoa; phylum Chordata; class Mammalia; order Rodentia; family Muridae; genus Hylomyscus; species Hylomyscus alleni. The sequence continues at coordinate 26,962 of JADRCC010578152.1, forward strand.
GTATGTTTTCACTGAAGTTTAAAAGATTACTCCATAGTGTTTCAAAAGTCACATTGAACAACAGCAAAAAATGTCTCCATACTTCTGTTATTTTCTTTGATCATCAAGCCCATCCTGAGGGCACAAAAGTGAACTCAGTATTAATGATTAACAATTGGCCAGATCGAAAGGGAATAAATAAATGAGACAAAGCCAAGAAGACCACATGTGCAAAAGCTTCAAGTGAAAAGAGAATGTCACAGGTTTGCCTTGTGCCTTGAATGAAGTCCACACTACTGTTAAGGACCTGTAGGCTCCAGAGTCATTGGGTTTTTCCCTTCCTATTGGCATATTATTATTATTTTTCTGTATATAATAAACTACTTTCCACATGGAAAGTTCCCTCTGGATAACAATTAAAAATCCACATCTGCATTTTCTGCCCAATAATTTTTTTCTACTTAATCTGAAAACTATTAGATTTCCATACTTCTTTTTTTATTAGCAAGTATATTCTCATTGAACTAACCTGTTCAGGAATTCGAAGAGTGGAGTGATGTTTAGACTCAATGTCTCCCTTTTTCCGCATAGTCAGAGGCATCCTGGTTTAAAGAGCAGAGTTAATTCTATTTCTTTCTTTGTTTTACATAAGTAGAGGTACCCCTAGGGTAATTACAACCATGCGAACAGTTTCAGTGTGAATTTTAAGAACAAATTTCTATCCACTCTCCTTATGGGGCACAAACAAAGTTCTTCTTCAATAAAATTGTTCATGGGAGAAAAAATATTTCTGTGGTGAATCTTGTGGCATAATGTGCAAACTGTTGGCATTGGCATTGAGGAGAAAATTATTTCTTGTAACTGTATTAATGTTTCTTTCAAGTTATTTTCAGATTCATGGTGATTGAGATTGTGGACTACCTGAGTCTTTTGTGAAAGGATGTTAAGTCATTGTGGTTTCCTTTTATAAACAAACACAACTTTAGCCTTGGAAATGGACAATTATTAACTTTTTTTTTTTTTTAAAGAAAAGAATGTTTGTTGAATGTCTCTAGCCACAATGCATCCAACCTTCAAATCTGTTTGATGTAAAAAAAGAAAAAAAAAAAAGGAACGAAAAGAGATTCTGCCACTGGAGAGATGAGCATTGATTAAGAAAGAAAATAATGCTGCAATTACTCCTAAATACAGCATTGTGTAAGTAGATGGCCAAACACGCGTTCTTACATAGTTATATGGGCCATGAAGAACGCCATGCTGCCTCTATAAACTTGAATTTCCAAAAGTGAAGCAAATCCTTCTTTCACTACATTTAACTTTATCTATGATTTGGTTTTTCTCATGAAAAATAAAGACAGATCATTTAGAAAATACAAATATCAAGTGTGTTTCCAGTCTCTCTCTAGACATCCAGGAATCACAGATGGTCTCTGGTCACAGAAAAGCACTTGGGTCTCTATGTCGGAGGTCACAGAAGCTTCACAAGCACTTGGCCTCCTTTATCTCCCTCAAGAGACTGGGAAGGGTCTCACAGAATGTGTGGGGAACTTCGAGGGGAGAGATCACGGACTTCTCAGATCCTAAAAATTTAAAAATCACTGGGCTACATGAGGACAGAAGGGAACACACAAGATGTCAAGTCGTGGGAATTAAGTTACTCTGTCCTCAGTGATGATCATGTGACACCTTTTCTTTCACTCCCAATTTCCAGGGATTTTGAAATTCATAATCTGAAATTCAACAAAGAAATATAAACAAACATACTTGAAACAAAAAAAAAAAAAATCCTAAAATGTACTATGAAACATTGTAAAGGATTGTTGATTTAATAAAATGACCCACTGGATCCAATCTCTCATTTCTAAAAGAGTTTTCTTCCTGAAAATGATTTCTGAAAAGAGTAAACTTATGTTCATAGTAATTAAAGTCAAGAATTAGTTAAAAATATAATTTCCATAACTCTGCCCTGAAGGCATTGGTCCGGCAGAAGGAGAAACAGTCATTAATTATCTCCGTAGCATACGCGTGGAGCCAAGATTCCTGTGGGTGGGAAACTGGAGAAGATATTTCAAGTTACTTCTCATGACGTTTATGGTGACAGCACTTTTATCTTGTTGCCACGAGAGTCTCAAACTACAGTTCTTGTTCTACAACATGGGAAGGGTGCTAGAGGCCTATTGCATAAACAGAAACGAAATAACCAATCTCCTATCCGAAGTTAACGCATCTGAATTAGCTCAATTGAGAATCAAATGCACCCAAGATGGAGGAAGCCTGAAGGGGGAAGAAGTGCAAGGCCAGGTTAAATTGCTGGGATTTGCCATAAAGTCAGAGAGCAACAGAAGACATAGGCAAGCACTAGCAAGGGGGTGTCTGAGGCAGGGGCTTTAAGTGGCAAGTGCACCCGAGGAGCTACATCAGATAGGTGGAGCCCACACCTTTTGGTTGGCCTTCCTTCTGTCATCCCGGCTTCTGGGTGGGACCTATAAGGTCTATGGATCTAAAGGAAGATCCATGATGATGAGAGAGTCTCATGACTCACTCATTTTTACTGTGTGTTCCCAGGATTAGTTAATTCTGTAGCTGTTTATTATTATATAAAGGCTGCTTTTCTCCAGGGAACAGGGGAAATAGAAAAAATAGCAAATGGGTACTAACCCTCTGGAAAAGCAGATGGTTAGAAAGAAGCAGCTTTGCCCTGAAGGACAAGGGCCGACAGCATTCTCTGGGGAGAGAATTTAGCCTGTTGAGTGAGTTTCAATCAGAGAAGCCTTTTTTTAGGAAAACAAGTAGAAAGCCTGCATATCCAGCAGCATGACCTCCTAAAATTAATGACTTAAAAATCAAATAGAAGCGAGTGGAGTTAGAATGTTTGCTTAGGTCTTCTACATTTTATATTAAAACAGAAAAGGAAAATAAAATAAAAGCACACCATTTTGTTTGCTTTTGTCATCTTTGTGTTTTTATTACAGTGTCATACATTGAAATTATTAATTTTAATCATTTTAAACTTTCATTTTTCTCTTTTCTCCTCCTTCTTTAAAAAAATATTTATGATTAATACGTGTGTGTGTGTGTGTGTGTGTGTGTGTGTGTGTGTGTGTGTGTGTGATGGATGTGGATAGGCATGCTTGTCACAGTGTTCATTTAGAAGTCAGAAGATATCCTTGTAGAGGAGTTAGTTCTACCTACCACGCATCTGTCTCTTCTGGGGATCTAACTCTTCAGGCTCGTGTGGTTGTTTTGACAGTCCAACCTTTTTACTTACTGTTACCCAGACAATTTTGTAAGTATTTTATGGATACTGACTCTTAGCATACATTACAACCAGCTCACTAGTTAAGAACAATACTCGAATTTTATAGACGGATATTTGAGATGCCCTTTCATTTCTCAAGCTACTGAGTTTCATAAGTGGCAGAGGGAGGATTGGGCAAAGATGGTATGCCCGCAAAACTCTGTGATTGTCTACTGTGGCATGCTGCTTGAAAACAGTAGTCTTCAATTGTTAATGAAGATAAATTATGGAAGTTATTCAACCAATGTTCCCTGTGGTTCATTCTACATTTCTTACTTCTCAGCAAGGATGCTTCCCCGATTTCTTAAGGAAGGCTTACTTTTATGAAAGAGAACTTCTCTGGGTCCTTGTGTCAATGTTCAAGGAAGGCCTAGAGAGGAGGCTCAGTGGTTAAGAGCACTAACTGCCTTTGCAGAGGACCTGGGTTTGGTTGCTAACACCCACATCGTGGCTTACAACTACCTTAAACTCTAGTTGCAGGTGATCTGATCTCTTCTTCTAGCCTCTGCTAAACATGTGCACAGTGCATATGTGGATAAACATCCATACACATAAAATAATAAAAAAAA
>JADRCC010578153.1:0-21380 GCA_019843855.1 Hylomyscus alleni
GGGGAGGAGAGTTCTGATTCCAGATATGCAGACCATTGGGGTCTAACACAGAACCCAGAGGTTCACACTGGCCTCAGGAGTGAGTACACAGATGGGTGCACAGAGCAGGGAAGTCTGGCCCTGTTGGGTTCCTCTTGCTCTCAGCAGCCACATCTCCAGTTCACCCTCTAGTACCCGATCCTGCTGACCCACAGCCCACCACCCCCTACCCCGTCCTGCTGCAGTCTAGCCTTCCTCTGTTGTGGCAAGGCTGCATTTTCTTTTTTTTTTTTTTCCAGGAAACTATTGTGCAAAATGAAGCAGCCCAAAGCACAAAAGTGTCCATGAGCCTTTTAGGGTTCACATCTAAACCGGAGGAATTTCTCAACAAAGGCCTTGAGAAGAAGGTGAAGTCAATCTGACACTCAGAACACTTGAACTGGGCTGTGGCCCCTAGTCCCAACATCTCATACTCTCTCCATGCATGCAATCAAGTAGATGGAGCCCTGGCTCCTGACCCTCCATCCACACTCCCGTTAAAAGCTTCAGTGGCCAGAACAGACACTGAAAAAGTCTTTGGGGAGTGGATGTTAGTCACAGCTCTGAGATAGGCAGACTCAGAGGTGGGCTTGCTGCTGCATGTCATAACTAACCCCCCCAGCCCCACACAAACACACACAAGTGTTGACTCTGCGTTGAATCATCTACATAATTTCTTTTAGCTCTGAAGAAAGAGCTGACTGTTGAGAGACTGGCCAGGGCTAGGGTGGAGCCTCAATGTGCCATGTTCAGAGCAAAGGCTTTGGCTGGTGCCAGATTCTTTTCAAGTTGAATAGAATGGAAGAAAGCTAACCAACCCACCAGAATAATAATAGCTAGCACTGACAGAGCCATGGCACAGGAAGGCTGCTCTCTGGGTTTCGTGTGTGTTCACTTACTTTCACTTCATAATAACCCTATAGGGTAAGAATTAGTTTTCTATTTTATGGAAGAAAGGAAAGAAAGGAAGAAAGGTAGGCTACAAACCAGGAAGTCCAAGGACAGCAACTACTGTCTCCCAGAAAGACTTGCCCCCACCCCCAACCAAGATCTTAGACGAAATTGTCCAGGATACTGGCCCCACTGTCCCTAGAGAAGAAATATGCAGAGGCCCTTGTGGATGCTCAAAGATGACATGTGGTTGAATCTGGCATCTGTAGCTGGGAGTCAGCAGATGGCTCTATTTCCCACTCTTGTTCTGCCCTTCTAAGGAGGAGCACTGCCCTCTGCCCCAGCTCCTGGGCTCTGTAGTCCCCACTGCTCAAACCAGATCTCTCGAGGACCTGCCTGTCTTTGGATTCTATAGAGAACATGATGGCTGTTCCAGGAGCTGTCGTGAGAATGGGACTACAGACAGAGCAAGCCTGATAAATAACTACTCACCGCATACATGAGACTTAGCCTGCACGTTCCAGTGTTTTGGGAAATATGTGCTGTATTGAAATGTGTCTATTTGGGCCATGAGTAAGTGCAGGGGGAAGGGGAGGAACGACAGATGCCTTTTCCAGCTAATGAAATGAGGTTTCATGGAGGAAGACTCTTAGTCACACTTCCTGTTTCACACTGACCTTTTAAAAAGGAAACCCACAAGTCAACCTGTGCTAAGGCCTGCTTACAAAATCTACCCACAGGTATAATAAAGATGATCTAAATAAAGCCCACACCCGGCCCAGCTTCACCTGAATCAGTGGAAATAACGAGATCACTGAGGAGGACTGATGGCCAGAGATAAGGGGCATGCTGGTGTTCTATAAACTACAAATAACAGGGACACATGAGAGATGCAGCGGGTTGATAAACGGGAATCTGAGCAGAGAGGCCGAGTAAAAGCATCAGGCAAGCATGGCCTATGTACTTAGGGCTTCCCCTCTAGTTATAAAAGAGGGGCCCTAAAAATTAGGAGAGACGCTTGGAGTGATCTCAGCAGAGGTCATGATGGCTGGGCTGTAAATGTAATTGCGCCAATAAGGATTACTGGGCCTACAGAGGAGACCAAATGATAACAAGGAACTTGAAAAGTTGGTAAGGGGTTGATTTTCATGGAGAACAACAGAGATGTGTTTCCATGTCAACTGGCCACAGAATGGCAGGCCTCCATGGGTGTAAGATACTCAGAGTATCCTGGAGAACACAGCAGGAGCAAAAGCATGGAAGCTCCTGAGGAATTGTGGGTTAGAGGCCAGGCCTTGCCTTGGCCAGGAGGGCTGGGCCAGTAGGTGGGAGAACCTAGGTTCTGACCATCCAGTCAACTCATCTCCACCTGTGCCCTGCTTCCCTAGCTCCATTTGTAACACCCACAATTTCCCAATAGTTCTTCTGTTGTCTTTCTTGATGGGGAGGTTGTTGAACCCTCTACATTGTCATTATAGGGCCGGATAGGATTAAGCACTGTAGACATAGCTCCTGGAAGTTGACATGTGATCCCATCCACGCTTGTATTAATGGCCAAAGAACAAGATAGTTCTCCAGTTATCAATGGCTGTACATTAAACTACCTCAAATTGGGTGCTGTAGGAGACCCATTCGTTTTCTCCTATTTACAGATTCCAGAGTCAGACATTTACAAAGGACCCTGCAGGGATAGCCCTCTCCCTCAACCGTGTCGGGGCGTTGGGGTATGTGTGTGTGTGTGTGTGTGTGTGTGTGTGTGTGTGTGTGTGTGTAAAATACTGGAATTCAGAAGTATCAATAGGTTTCTTCATGTACTCTCTCTCAGAACTCCTTGATTCTGAGAGAATTAAGGTTCTCTCAGGTTCCCCCAGGACTGGAGAACTGCTTGTGGCCTGTCCAAGGGCCTCGGGCTTCTTGTAGCATGGCATCTGGGTCCCCCAGTTGCATTCCAGGAGAGCCAGACAGAAGCTGTGGGGTCTTGTATGACCAAACCCCAAAGTCACAGAACATCACCTCTGCATGCTTCACTGATCAAAGCTTTACCATTCTGCTCAAGGGGAAAGACTTAGACGGCACCTCTTAATAAAAGGGAATGTCCAAGAATTTCTAGGAGCTAAGGAACACTGGGAGTCCATAGCCTCTGACACAGTTGGGGTAGTGCCCAGTTGACAGGCTATGCAGGGGTGTTTTTTTAAAACGGCAATGTCCAGAGGCCTCTGACATTCCTGCAACTGTGGTGAACCCAGAAGGATCTCCTCTAAAAGAGCAGAGATTCTGCGGGGTGGGGATGGGGTCCTTCCAGAGTCCTGAGGAAGGCAGAAGTTTAGTTATCACAACTGGAGTCTACCTGAGGTCAGAGTGACAGCATGTGACATGATGCTATCAAAGGCATGGCTAGGCCTCAATCCTTCCTCCTGAGATTGTGAGAGAGAGCTTGCCAAATGTCCTTCAGAGGCATGAATACTGAGACTCTGGCACATCCCTGATCTGTCAAATAGGACAGTGTTTCTCCAGTGTGTATAAATTACACATCCCTATCCTGGAGACTGACCCTGGAACACCTTGGCAAACAAGCGATGGCTGAGGCACTCCATCCCTTCATACTTTTATCTGGAGAGATGTTTGAAGTCACCCAGGCTGGCCTCAAGCTCATGATCTTTCTGCTTCATCCTGCCACTTTCTTGGGATCACAGGCATGTTCATGTGCCCAGCTGCACACACATCGTTGTCTCGCCACACACACACACACACACACACACACACACGCACACACATTCATATTAGGGATCAGTGTGGATCTCACCACACTTGGGAATGGGATAGAAACAAAGAAATCAAACGAGGGAATCTTTTAGAATTGCTTCTACTTCCTTTGTAGAGATGACAAAGAGGAGGTGGAGCCCTAGGCCAGGTGGTTCCAGGTGGCTCCAGGTGGTCCCAGGTGGTCCCAGGTGGTCCCAGTGGTCCCAGGTGGTCCCAGGTGGTCCCAGGTGGTCCCAGTCTGTAGCAGCCTGGCTGTCAACACTTCATTTCTGTCCTGCTCCAAGAAAAGTCCACTTTCTTTCAGAAAGTAAAATGTTTGCATTGGTCTGGTGACACTTAAGGCTGTTTGGTCTCACAGGCTGGAAATATTTGGGACTTGGAAGTTCAAGGGGGGTTGTCTCAAAAGGAAAAGAATTCAGAGAGGGTCTGAGAAGGAATGGGGAAATAAAGTTGCTTTTTAGGACGGGAACAGTCACCTAGAACACTGTCGCCTGCCTAGGTGTCGAGCCTTTGGCTCACACAATCCTGGAACGCAAGAGTAGTACCTTCCTGGAGGTAGGTTATCCAGTTCAACCATCCATTTCAGAGATGAGAAAAATGCAGGGAGTCCATCCACACCCACTAAATACCCGTGGAAGCCCCTGAACTTCTCAGAATGCTTCCCAGTCGGAAGAGGAACGTCTGAATGACTCTGACCAATGAACTGCAAGTGGTCCTGAACCAATCAGGTAAGAGATATTCTAACTCCTCTGTCATCTCACGCCTTAACTGATGATACATTCAGGGTAGCAACACCAGCAAAGGGAAGATATTTTCATCCATCATCAGAACAAGAAAGCAAATGTCCTTGTTCATGCTACTGAAACTTGGCACTTCTTTGCCACTGAAGTTGGGGCTGTACTCGAATGGCCTAGAGCAGAGAAGTATGGGAATAAAGAGCCTTGATATACAGCAGGTTCCTCTCCTCCAGTAAAACAGAATCAAAGCAGGTAGGAAGGCAGATTTTCTGTTCTAGGTGACGAGCAGACAGCATCATCCTCTCACCGTTTAGCATCCATGGCAGCCCCATCTTCCGCCCCATTTCACTCGGGCTTCAAGAGAAACTAAAAGTAACAGAAGGGAGATTGACCCCAAACAGGGCAGCAAATATCTCAGAAGAAGAGGTGAAAAGAGCGTAGGGATTGGAGGATAGGGAGGTGTGCCACAGGGGGGAAAAATCTTTTTTGACATGATAGTGGACTCATGAACTTAGCCGCAGCTATGGCTACCATACAAGACCCACACAACACTAGGTCCGTTGAATTTTCATCTCGAAAGGAGCTCTTGAGGCCCCACCCCTGCCTGAGGGACTCTTGACAATTAATGACCTCTAGGGAAGAGGATGTCACTTTCTTCAGTACTGGAGCCACAAATGGAGCCACCCATGTTTCATGATTTATCACCCTCCCAACCATACTCACGAAAACCAGCCTAATTAAACCCAGTAGGTCACAAGCATGCTCAAAAGTAAGAAGGACACATGGGAAGAAGGGCTTCAGGGGGAGGGAAGGAGGGATGGGGCGGTAGCCACTAACTCGTGGAGGGAGGGGGAGAGGTCTGAAGAGTGAAGAGATGAGCCAAGAAAGAGCCAAGACTAGAACAGAATCCAACCCGCGTATTTAGAAGGCTGATGTTTTGTTTTGCTTTGTTTTGATTTCAAAACAGGGTTTCTCTACATAGTCCTGGCTGCCCTGGAACTCGCTCTGTAAATCAGGTTGGCCTTGAACTCAGATCTGCCTGCCTCTACCTCCCAAGTGCTTCCATTAAAGGCATGCTCCACTACCACCACCTAACTAAAATACTAATGCATTTTTTAAAAGATAATTTCTGTCTCTGCCCTCCAGTCTCTGAAGAGAATTCCTTGTTGGTTGTAGCCTTCTATCCCCCCACCCCACCCCATGGGCTTGCTTTTGTAGAATGTTTGTGTCAGGTACTTCAGTTTTGCCTGAAGAAGTCTCCAGTGGCTCTAGAGATAACTGGAGGCACCTGAGGGTCACAAGGCTGGGGAGGGGGAAACCCCACCCTCAGAGGTCCCTGCCAAGAGTCCCTTCAGAGGTGTAGCCACTTGTGGTCGCAGTCAGACCTGCAAGTGAAAGCTACATTGGGCCACACCAAAGCAAGATTTCTTTTTTAAAAAATCCAAATCACATCCAGGTTCCTCTTGCTGCCACACCAAGTGGGCGAGGGGATCTTTCTTTTTCTGTGGTTCTTCCTCTTTGGGCAGAAAGGGGAATGAATGGCTGAAAACCAAGATAGGTTAAAGGCCAGGTTAGGGAGCCAGGCTGTGCTGCCCAAACTGAAGGCTCCTCTCCAGGACTCTATGCTCCTTAAGAAGTCTGGGCCTCCTCTAGCCCCCAAACCTGGCTATCTACGTGACCTGAGATGTCACTTTGCCACCATCTACCCCCACTTCCAATTCGATCCCACCCTTCCTTCAGCGTTCCCCTCCTTGAGCCTCTCCCATCTGACTTCCATCTTCCACGAGGGTTTGTTTATCGTTGTCTTGTCTGTCTTTTTTGTCTTGTTGCTTACTTGGGGATTTTGGCTTTGTTATGGGTTTTGACTGTCTGTCTGTTTGTTTTGAGACAAGATTGTACTGTGTAGCCCTCTCTGGCTTGGAACTGGCTGTGTACACCAGGCTGGCCTCCAACTCACTGAGTTCCTCCTGACTCTGTCCCTTGAGTATTGGGATTAAAGGTATGTGCCAAGATACCGACCCCACAGCTTGATTTTAAAGCCATTCTCACGAAGGACACGATTTCAATGCTGTTACCCAGACAATGCCATCTGCCAGACAGCACTATGAACACAAATTAACAGTCTCTCATTCTAACTCCTAGGGGGTCCCAAATCAGAGTACACACACACACACACACACACACACACACACACACACACACACACTCGAGCGCACACACACACACACCTTAGGTCAGGCCCTTGCCATCACATTTCATGTTCTGCAGCCGTCCTGTCAGGGGCGCTCAGTGCAGACTGCAAGTTGCCTCTCCGGGTGGGTCACATTTTATTGCCAAGTTAGGTTGGGCTCCAAAGTGGTCTCAGACTTACAGAAGAAGTTTACTTTACCCAGGTAACAGTATTCACACAATTAAATTGTTCTCCCACTTAAAACACCCACTATGTGTTTTATAACTTCCTTCTGGAATGCCCAGAACCTGAAAGCCTTCTTTACTTATCTCACCCTAGTCTAAATTTCTCCTTGGAAAGCAAACACACTTTTTTTTGTACAAATGTTACATACTGTGCACTTCGGTGGCCCTGGGGGCAAGATAGTGTTTTCAACTCCGGTCTTTCTAGTAACAAACGAAAGGCTGAGAATCCCCTCTGGGGATCCCAACTTTCTCAAACTAGGATAGGGAACTCAGGTCTCCCCTCTCCTCCCTACTCTCACTGGGTTTTCATAGCCCCTCAGAGCAGAGCTGGCTGGGAAATTGGTGTTCAGCCAGCCTAAAGCATTAGCATACCTAAAAGCCACATTTACATTTCATTACTTTGTAAGAAGACCATTCTAATACAACCTGTAATAAACCCAGGGAAGGGGAAACTGACTGGTTTCCTGGTAGTTAAACTTGCATATTTTTTTTAAAAAACATTTCTAATAAGGTTATGGTTGATGACGTAAGAAGTTTTGTGGTGTGCTCGTTGTCTTATTTCTCTGATGTTTCTGCCTCATTTACCCAATTCCTTTTAGGGAGCCAAAGGAATTGTTCCCTAATGGGGGAAATCCCCTGATTTAGTATTCAAAGCCCTCCAAACTTAGCTCCTCACCTCTTCTTATTTGTGTATTCCTCTTTGAACATAGCTAGGCAGCAGAGAGTAGTCCTACTGGGTGAATGATCAATGGCATCAAGAATGAAGGAGCTCTAAGGTGGTTACTCTGGCCCTAGGGTGCGTGACTAGGGTGTGGCCTCGCCAAGGAGCTGCCCATACATCAGAGGAGGTCCTGGAGATCCTGGACCACGAGAAGGGGAGGGTCATAAAATTCACATCTCCCACAACAAGCACAGAAGGTTCTTTGTCCCTCTGTGCCCACTCCTGGGCTCTAAGTGACAGGCCTTACTTAGCACTGTAATAAATTTTAAAATGACAGACATATAACCTGGCAAGTAAGCTAATAGTCACTCTTTAGAGCAGTTTGCAAAATGTATCAATATTTTAAACATATAGGAATTCCCTTTGTCCTGGTTACTTTGTACATAAGAATTTATTTTGCAGGTATCTATTTACACAAGCTCTCAAAGGCAAATAAGCAGATATATTCATTGTGCTCATGTTTATCATAGTTTGAGAAAAAGAATAACATAAATAACAATTATCGAGAGAATAATTAAGTGATATACCACATGTACGTTCTACAGAAAAGTATGCAGCTGCCTAAAGCAATTAGTTCAAGGGCTGGCTAAATAGCAAGTTTGAGGCCAGCCTGGGATACATAGGACACTGTCTCAAGAAAAACAATAGGGCTGGGAGACAGTTCAGAGGCTAAAGCACTTGCCCCACAAGTAAAGGGACACAAGTTTGGGTCCCCGAAACCCACATAAACACTGGAGGGAATGGCAGTCTCCCCTATTATTCCAATCTCAGAAGGCAGAGACAGGGCACCCCTGAAGCAAGCTAAGTAGTGAGACCAAATGTACCAAGGAGTTCTGGGATTGATTAACTGACCCTACCTCAGAAGAATAAGCTAGAACAGTGACAGAGGAAGATTCTTGACATTAACCTCCACACACATACACATATGCACACAGAAACCACATACATGCACATAAACATACCACACACACACACACTACACACATACATACATACACACCACACACAAACACACCACACACATAAACCTATACACATATATGACACACACATACCTAGCATAAACACACACATGTATACATACACATCACACACATACCTATTTAGAGAAAAGATCATTTATGGTATATGTATGTATGTGGACATGTGACAGGGTGAACATGTAGGAGCCAGAGGTCAATGTGATGGCTTCCTCCTTCTATTCTTATTTTTTGAAGTAGGGTCTCCCACTAAATCTGGCTAATTGGCTAGCCTGATTGGCCAGTCTGATTGGCCAGCCTTATTGGCCAGCAAGCAGCCAGATCGTCCTGTTTCTGTGCTCCTCTGCCCTACCTCCTGGCACCACGCCCCTCTCCCTGCACTGCAGCTGGGATTACAGACACTGGCCACCGTGGTCCACTTCTCATGTGAGTGCTGCAGATCCAAAGTCAGGCCCTTGGGCTGGCACATCGAACAGTTGACTTACTGATCGGGTCCTGAGTGAGATGACCCAGATGAAGTCTTGACGAAGAAGTAGTATCCTTCTAAGAAGAGATTTAAATATTACCCTTTACAGAGTGAAGACATGCAGTAAACAGCCACGGACCAGCTAAGGAGAAATGCCCTCACAGCTGACAGACAGAGACTGGGTACCGATTTTCCCACCCCAGACCTCTGCCCCCAGAGCAACACATCTCTACTTTTTAGGCCACAGTGAACTTTGTGTGGTGGCTCCTGCAGTCAATGCTTCTTTCAGAGAATGATTTTGGTTTTCTTATGTCCGACTTCTTCTTTTTTTTCTTTTTTTTTAATATAGAATAGTTTATTTAGAGCATGGGGAGGGGAGTTAAGAGGATAACAGAGGCAGAGAAAGACAGAGAGAAGGAGAGAGTAGAGAAGTAGGGGCTGGCCATGACCACGTGGAGAGAGGTGGGAAGGGAATGGGGAGAGAGAGGAAGCAAGGGGAAAAGAGGCAAGGGAGAGAAGCAGGAGTAAGAGCTGTGTCCGACTTCTTAAGGCAAGATCTCCTTATCCTATACAAGCTGTAATTTCTAAAGAAGCTTAAAAACAGTGAGGTGGTGTTGGCACACATGCCTTTAAGCCCAGCACTCAGAAGGCAAAGGCAGGCAGGTTCCTGAGTTTGATAGAAACAGAGAGAGAGAGAGAGAAAGAGCAAGAGAAAGTGAGGAGAGAGAGAGAGAGAGAGAGAGAGAGAGAGAGAGAGAGAGAGAGAGAGAACATTCTTCAATACTTATTTACTACCTATGTGTGCACATATATGTATTAGTTTACTTACTCTTCAACTATTGTTGGTGGAGACTGAACCCAGCCTTTGTACATGCTAAGCTCACATTTTACTGCTGAGTTATCAGTCCCTAAGAGTTCATTTTATCTGATTGAGAACAAAAGGGATGGTTGTGCCTTCTAGAACTCCAGAAAGCTTACAAAATGTCTGGGGTGCAGCTGCATGCAGAAGCATTTCCATGGGGACTTGGGGTCCAACTGAAGATGTTCCAATGTTGGCTAGTTTCAGATTATTTACAAAGAAAATGAAACCTCCCTCCCGGCCCCCACCCTATAAATCCAGGAAATAAGGTAACAAAACATCCTTTAATTTGCTTCAAGAAAAATGTTTTCAAATAGCAGGTTTATGGCTTTTGTTATATTTTGAGACAAGGACTCATGTAGCCCAGGCTGGCTCAGTGTTGAGCTGTGATTGACCTTGAAGTTCTGATTCTCCTGCCTCCAGCTTCCAAGCAGTAACAGGTGTTTGCCACCACACTCAATTTATTATGTGGTGTGTGTATGTATGTGTCTGTGTGTCTGTGTGTGGTATGTGGGGTGCATGTGTGTTACAGTGTATGGTATGAGTGTGTTTTGTGTGTGGGAGGGATGTGGGATGGGGGTTGTGTGGTATGTGTACGTATGTGTGTGTGTATGGTGGTGTGTGTGTGGTGTGTGTGTGTGTAGTGATGTGTGTGTATGATGCATGTATGTGTCTGTGGTGTGTGTGGTATGTGATGTGTGTGGTGTGTATGATGTGTGTGTGCGTGTGTGTGATGTGAATGGTATGAGGTATGTGTATGTGTGTGGTGTATGTGGTATGTATGGTATATGTGTGTGGTATGTGGTGTGTATGGTGTGTGTGATGTATGTTTATGTGTGTGTACAGTGTATGTATGGGGTATGTGGTGCTGTGTGTGTGTAGTGTATGTGGGTGTATGTATGTGTGTGTGGTATGTATGGTATGTATGTGTGTGTGTTGTGGTGTATGTGGTGTGTGTGTGTGTGTGTGTGTGTGTGTGCAGTGTGTGTATGGGGTGTGTGGTGCTGTGTGTGTGGTGTATGTGGGTGTGTGTATGTGTGTGTGGTATGTATGGTGTATGTGTGTGTGTGTATGTGTGTGTGTGTGTGTGTGTGGTGTGTGATGTATGTATGTGTGCAGTGTGTGTATGGGGTGTGTGTGTGGTGCTGTGTATGTGTGGTGTATGTAGTGTGTATGATGTGTGTATGCAGGTATGTATACATGCATATGCAGAGCAGAGGTCAGTCTCAGGAGTCCTTCCCCAGGCAGCATCCATCCTGCTTGTTTGGGTTTTTTTGTTTTGTTTTGCTTCCCCCACCCCCGACAAGGTCACTTGCTATGTTACCTGGCTAGCATGTCCCAGGGACACATGTTTCCACCTTCCCAACTCTGGGCTTACCAGCCTGAGCCACCACACCTCGATTCTTCGGGTTACATCCTTGTCCTCATGCAAGCACATTACTGACTAAGCAACTTTTCCAGCCCTATGCATTTGGGCTTTTTCTAATTTTTTATTTTACTTTTGGAAATTTTAGAGAATGTAGAAAAAAATCTCCATTTATCAACCACCCTGAGGCCACCTCTGTTTACCCTTTTGTATATTTTTACTTTGCTTTATATAACTACTTCATAATTGGATACAGAGTAACATATACAATTTTACATACTTTTTTATTTATAAAACATTCCTCCACACTATTGTAATCTTTCTATAAACATCATTTTAAATGATGGCAAAATCTCACCAAGTTTATCAGTTTTCCAAATGTTGATCTACAGAACATCTGTGGTAGAGTCATATAGGGCATGTTGAAAATATGGATTTCTGGACCCCATCCCAGACGCATTAAATCAGAATTGCTCGTGGAAGAGGCTGGGGATCTTCATTCTCCTAACTTTTCAAGCTGCTCACAAACCTATAAAAGGATGGAAACTGCCAGAACTGACATGCCTATAATTTCAGTACAACTTGATCTGAGATGCTGGACACTGCCGTTGCTCCTGGCGTTGCAGAAACTGCTTCACAGCAGACATCTTTCGCAGAACGCATTTTTGAAAATTCTACAGCACGTCCTTAGGACGATGTAGTGGTTTGGCCCCCATAGACCCTTGTGTTTGAATGCTTGGCCCACAGGGAGTGACACTATTAGGAGGTATGGGCCTTGTTGGAGAAAGTGTATCACTATGGGGGTGGGTTTTGAAGTCCTATGCTTAAGCTCTGCCCAGGGAGGAAGAGAAAGATATTCTTCTTGGCTGCCTTCAGAACAAGATGTAAAGACTCTCAGCTCCTTCTCCATCACCATGTCTGCCTGGACACTGCCATGTTTCCTACCTCAATGATAATGGACTGAACCTCTGAAACTGTAAGCCAGCCTCAATTAAATGTTGTACCTTATAATAAAAGTTGCCTTGGTCATGATATCTCTTAACAGCAATAAAACCCTAACCAAGATAGATGTTTTTGACAAGAACTGATCTGATGATATTCAAGATGTGAACCTTTTTAAGATTCTTGGTAAACATACAACATTCCTACACAGTCCACTTGGGTTTCAGGAAGATAGCTGCTGCCAAAATCCAACCTGTATTTTTATTTATCCTATCTCTATTTTCCATCGTTATTAATGACAGGTTATAATAAAGTAAGCAAGGAATGAGAAGATGGTCAGTTGCATATCCTTTGTAGACACATATGGACGGACTCTGACCTGCCTACCATGCAGAATGAGAGCCTCAGGTAGTCATGGACACCTCAAAGCTACCAGACACCAACCACAACCGAAAACCATCCCAGCTGTTCTCCGAAGAGCCTCTGCCTCGTGGGCCGTAGGAAGAGTTCTATTCTCAGGGACACATTTGAAGGCAGATACACAGGATGTGCTTGCAGGTAGGTAGGGCTGGGCTCACCTGCTTAAGAGGACCCATCTCTCCTAGAACAGCCACAGCAGTAGACAGGTTTAGGTACCTCCATACAGGAAACTGATTCAGACAGCTATCATGTACTCAGGTCAGGACAGCTTCTGTACACATGGAATTTATGAGGTGTCAAGGGGTCAGAGAGAACCACCAAATAGAATGTCAAGTTACACACGGACACATTGTGCACAGGCTGCAAGCTAAAATGACTCAGGAGAAAGGAGATGACACAGAGACACCAGTAACCTAATGCCACCTGCTATGCTCAGCATCCCCCATGTGCTAGACATTCCTCTAAAAGCTTTATAAACACTCACCTAATCCTCAAACTGAGTCTAAGGGGTGGCATCATCTCCATTCTACAGAGAAAACCAAATTGCAGGTTTGGAGATGGCTCAACAGTTGAAACACTCATCACACAAGTATAAGGACTAGAGTTGAGATCCCCAGAACTCATGCAAATGAGCATGACAACCAGACATTCCAGTGCTCAGAGACAAAGGTTTCCAGGAGCAAGCTGACCCGTCAGACTAGCTATAGTCAGTGAACTCACTGTTCATCAAGAGACATTGCATGTACACATGAGCTTGTGCGTACATGTGCACAAAGGGGGGGGAGAGAGACTACACAAACATACACATGCCAAAGATGGAGAGAGATTAATTTGTCCAAATCACACAACTAGTGAGCTGCAGAGCCCATACTTGAATCTAAGTATGGCCACCCTGATGTTCCTGCTTCTTAGTTTTGGAAGGACTAAGACACATAAGACCTCTGCATATGGGAAGTAAGATCCACTAATGAAACTGAAGCCAAATCAGTAAAAAGTGGATTTCAGGACAGAAACTATAGACCCTCATAACTAGCACACTTGAGACACATCAGGCTATTCATTACAAACCCACATTTTAGCCTCAGTCTGTGTGTAGGGACCCTTCAAGAGCAGCATGCAATGGGAGGTGGGGTAGGGGCTGGTCATCCATCTTCCAGAGTAACAGATCCATTCCATATACACCCCAGAAGTATATATGAGTGACTATGTGTGGCTCATGCCCTTGTCCACCTATGAGACCTGTTCACAGCACCCTTCATGCCATCTCATTAGCTGGACCATCAGAAGCACAGAGGGGACCTGTTTGGTGACCATGTCTTGCAGATTCACATTGTCTTGCCTGAGCCCTTTGAAGGTGGGGGACTGGGGGGTAAGGCACTTTCTTATACCATAACTCTTCCCCTGAGGGAACATCTCTGCATTTCACCTGAAGAACTCAAAAGCCTCCACCAGAATCCATCCTCCCCTGGCCATAAGGTCTTCCATCACTGCAAATAATCCTTTGTGTTGTAAACTTGCTTGTGGAAATAGTCTCTAAGCTTTCCCATCAAACTTGATGGGCCAGCAGATAGCTCGCACCATACACTGGAGCAAGCCAGATTCCCCCTTTAAAAAAAAAAACAAAAAACATACTAAGTTAATAATAATAATGTCAACAACATTTGACAGTCTCAGTTTACTAATTAATTCTCATTTATCCCTCCTGTTAGGAACAGGGATAAGGTCTGCTGGACGACGTACAAATAGACTGAGGTTTCAGATCCATCTCTCTTAGAACGGCCACCAAAAAGTTATTGGAGAGCCAGCTAGCCGGCTCAGCGGCCTCTAAGCCTGACCACCTGAGTATGATCCCCTAGACTCACATGGTGGAAGAGCCAGTCCTCACAAGCTGTCTTCTGACCTCTACATGTGCTCCCCTATACACATTAAAAAAAAATGTAAATTTTTTTTTTTCGAAACAGGATTTCTCTGTGTAGCCTTGACTGTCCTGGAACTCACTCCATAGACCAAGCTGGCCTCAAACTTAGAAATCCGCCTGCCTCTGCCTCCCAAGTGCTGGGATTAAAGGCGTGCGCCACCACCGCCCGGCTAGGCCATTGAAAAATATAACCGAGAACTAGATTCAGGTTTCGCCCTGCCCCACCTAATGCCCCAAGTTGATGCTCTGTTCACCCTTACCCAACACCCAAAGGTCATGTTTAGAATGGAGAGGATCCTGGAACCTCTCTTCTCTGCCCAGTCCAAGTGGTGAGCTATCCCTGCCTGTCCTTTGGCAGAAATGTGGGTGACTTCTCTCTGTCCACCTGGATATCTCAGTGTCCCTTCCTGTCATCTTCACAACAGCTCCTGCCTTCAGCTGAGCAAGCCACGGCTCTGGGAGGTCAAACGACACGTTCAAGTTCACAGAGCTACAAGTGCCACAGCCTACTGTTTGCAGCTCTCATCCTCACTGAAGACACTCAAGAAATGTATTGTGAAGCCGGGTGGTGGTGACACATATTTTTAATCCCAGCACTTGGAAGGCAGAGGCAAGTGAATCTCTGTGAGTCTGAGGCCAGTCTGGTCTGTAGGATGAGTTCCAGGACAACTAGAAATCCTGTACGGGGCGGGGGGGGGGGAGGGGGGAAACATGTGTTCTGGACTGTGTACCTCATAGCTTCCAGGAGATTAGAAGCCTCAAGTTTTGCACTGGACACTGACCACAGAAGCAACCCTTGTCTCTAAGACCTCTGGGCCCTGGGCATCCACAGTTGAATAGTTTGTGGGCTCTACCGGAAGGAAGGCTAATTCCTCTGGGAATCTATTCTAACTCAGAAACTTCTATTCTCAAAATGCAGAGAATGCCGCTGCCTGGGCCAAACATCCTGGCATGATGTCATCAGCCAAGTGGTCGAATCCATGCTTGAGGGGACCTTCCCTGGGAGCTGTGTTCAGGAAAGTTCATACCATGCTCCCTGTCCTCTTGGCCTACGCTCACGTCCCTCACGTCCCATCTTCTTGCATTTGATCAGATACTGATCGTTTCCCTGGGGCCATTAAAACTCTAGACAATGTTTGGTTCTTGCAAGGATGACATAAAGAAGGCACGGTTTATGCCTTCTGTGGCACAGGTTTTACAGAGAGAGAAACTGAGACAGAGTCCTTGTATGCCTTTCTTGGGCCACACAGCTGGATGGACCTTTAGACTCTATGGGCAAGGCTTTGACCTCCAGCTGTGGGAAGCTCCTTTCTTTTTTCTTTTCTTTTTTTTTTTTTCGAGACAGAGTTTCTCTGTGTAGCCCTGGCTGTCCTGGAACTCACTCTATAGACCAGGCTGGCCTCGAACTCAGAAATCCACCTGCCTCTGCCTCCCAAGGGCTAGGATTAAAGGCATGTGCCACCACCACACAGCCAGGAAGCTCCTTTCTTAAGCTTCTCCACCGGTGACCCCTCCACCTCAGAGGGCACTAAGCTTGTGGAGAAGGTCAGAGCGCAAATGGCTGCACAGTCACAGTTTTCAACAAGTGTGGCCTCTATGGGTCTAATGACATTTCCCACGAAAACGCCATGGTCAGAAATCAATGTCCTTTCCAGCACCCCGGATAAGGGATGTGAACAGCCTCTTATGAGCTGGTAATTCTGTTTCTGAATGTGTACCATGGTTAAGATTTAAATAAAAAAGAAGTTCACTGGTTTTCCTGGCTTCCTGGCTTCCTGACTAGTCGGGTCTGGCCTAACCATGTTCCATCGGGGTCGGCATCCTTATACCTTAAATATCCACAACCAACTAAAGAAGCTGGCACACGCCTGGGGCCTCTCTCACACAGTGCTGTGACAGATAGGCCCTCATGTGTCCCAGCAACATCCTCACAAGCTCAAGGGGAGAGAGTGGCCAAACAGACCCTCCCTTTCAAGCCGGAAACCCTGAGTACAGAGGGAAATGGAGTTGCCAACACTAAATAAGAACTGAAACAGACCCAGTTATCTGCCAGGAGACAGGTGCCCTCCACTCCTCCTTGTCCTGGGCCAAGGAAGGAAGGATTAGTCCTGGGGCCTCCTGAAGCGACTGGGCTGGGGTTGGATTTTTATATCGGTTTAAAGAAAGGCAATGGCAGTCGGGCGGTGATGGCGCATGCCTTTAGTCCCAGCACTTGGGAGGCAGAGGCAGGCAGATTTCTGAGTTCGAGGCCAGCCTGGTCTACAGAGTGAGCTCCAGGACAGCCAAGGCTACACAGAGAAAAACCCTGTCTCCAAAAAAACAAACAAACAAAAAAAAAAAACAAAAAGAAAGAAAGAAAGAAAGAAAGAAAGAAAGAAAGAAAGAAAGAAAGAAAGAAAGGCAATGGCCCAAGCTTCGAAGATAGTTCAGTCAATAAAGACAATGGCCCAATGGGAAAGACCACAGAGAAAATACTTTGGCCACTATGCCATGCCTATTGTGTCCCCTCCCTCTTTGCTACCTTATAGCACTACAGACCACTTTGAACACAACTGCCTGTCTGTGGTCTGTGCCTGTTTCTTCGATGCTGGGATCTAAACATCAGATAGCAAAGATCCTGTGGCCTAGGGAGAGCTCAGGTTGACCTAGGACAGGTTCTGTAGGCTATTGGCCTCCACAGCCATGACCCCACTCCCTCAGCAGACCATACGACCCACAAGCCTGCAAGGCAAGAGGAGTAGCTGACTCCAGCCTCCTCAGAGGCTGGCCCAAAAATCCTGGGAACTTTTCCTAAGATAGGCTAGAAAGAAAGCCTGACAGATTAGCCTGGTGCTCTGACTCCTTCCTCAACTGAGTCCCTACCCTACCTTCCTGGGTTTCTCCAGACCCTTTCCCTTAGTAGGCCTGCACTGGCCCTTCATTCAGCACCACCCAGATCAGCTCCCCCCGCCCCAAACTCCCCAGGCCTCACTTTTCCGAGAAGGAGCTGAAGAGTCCCTGATACATGTAACAGGATGAGCCCATGACCCAGCAATACAAACCCAGAGATGAGGGCCACTGCTTGGTACTGGCAGAGCTGGACAGGTTTCCAGGAATTTGGGAAATGTTTGCTCCACCAACCTTTGTTGACCAACACAGAAAGTCAACAAAGGTGATTGGAATGTCAGGTGGGGGAGGGTGGAAAAATGGACGTCATTCATTTCTGAATGAGCCAACCAAGGCAAAAGGGTGGGAAGGCTGTCTCCCCAAGGCCACGCTCACTGTTCACTAGCGTGATCTCTTAGACACAGACTCCAGAACTGAGAGGCCCCAGTCCTGTCAGTGACAGCTGATGCCCAGACAGTGTGATCTCATAAGGCTCCCTTAGTCACCCATTAACAAGCAACTGTAACTCCTACAGCACTGTCCTATGCCCTCCAACCAAACTCTGTTTGCATCTCTGCTCTTCCTCTGAGGGGCACTAGAACCCAGGGGGGCCCCATCACATGGAAATTCACTTCCCAAGACTGAAAAAGAAAAACCAATAGGTCTACAAAGGAATAAAGCCAAACTTGTTCTTTTAAAAAGTATAATGGGCCGGGTGGTGGTGGCACACGCCTTTAATCCCAGCACTTGGGAGGCAAAGGCAGGCGGATTTCTGAGTTCGAGGCCAGCCTGGTCTACAGAGTGAGTTCTAGGACAGCTAGGGCTAAACAGAGAAACTCGAAAAAAAAAAAAAAAAGTGTAATGGAAGCCAAGCATGGTGACCAGTACCTATAATCCTAGCATTCGGGGGTCTGAGGCAGGATGATTGAAGCAAATTCAAAGCTAGACTGGGCTACATGGTTCTAGGTCACCCTAGGCTACAGAGCAAGAGTCTGACTCTGAATAAACAGATAAATAAAAATAAATAAATAAGTAAATAAATAAATGCAAACAAAAAGTCAAGAGCAATAGCACATGACACATATAAAAAGTCCCAGCACCCAAGAAGTGGAAGAAAGATGGTCGCAAGTTCAAGGTCAGCCCCAGATACATAGAGAAATCAAGGACAGATATGACTCATAAAATAATAATAGCAATGATTTTAATAAATAAGATCAAATAAATATAAATAATATATAAACATATAAAATTATAATAGCAGTAATAATGGAGAAAATCCTGGGAGTCCCACTCACCCATCAGCTGTAGGTTCTTGGGCAGAAGAAATGACACCTGCTACTCCTCAACATTTCAAGTCTCAGTCTTGTTACCTGTGAAACAACACTGTTGCCTCTCTTATGCTGCCTCCTTGTGTAGTTAGAAGTAGACAATGAATACTTTAAAATGCCCTGACTGAGGCTAGAGGGATGGCTTAGCCCTTAAAAGCACTGACTGCTCTTCCAGAAGACAGGGTTTAATTCCCTGCGCCCACACAAAGGTTTACAACTGTCTATAAATCCAGTTCCAGGGGCTCCGATACCCACTTCTGGCCTCCACAGACCCTGCATGCATGTGGTACACAGATATATGTTCAGGCAAACACTCAAACACATAAAATTAAAATACTGTTTTAAAGTGCCATGGTTTCTCAAGTGCTCTCCAAGCCTAGGCAATTATTCGTTATTAACATAATTTTCCCCTGGCATTTGATGGAAGCCGTTCTGTAGGGGCAGAGAGTAGAGGGAAGTTACTTAGGTAACTCCACCAGGTTAGCCAGGAAGCTCCCACCAGCCTGCTTTAATGAGTTCCCCTTAATCATAGTGGCCTCTCTCCCAGTGCCTGGCTCTTTCTGAACTCTTCATGAACCCTGCCGTTGCTGACTTACCCATATAAGCCCATGGTCCCTCTCCCAAACAAGATGTAGGCCCATCCCAACAACAGAGCCCCCCACTAGCTCCCAGGTCAGGTTTTCCTGGGCTCCCATCCTTTGTGAAACGATGGGGGTTCCCACACCCCCTCCTTTCTCACTGAAGTATCAGAAAAATAAACCACAGGCTGGCTGGCCCCTGTCCTAGAGCAGATGGGGTCTCCAGTTCACTCAGGTGTCCTGGAGGCATCACTGTGTGGCAGTGGGAGGTAGGAGACCTTGGGCTAGCTTCGTGTTCCCCCATCCTTGGGTTCCACCCATTCTCTGCGCCCCATACCGAATTCAAGGGAGGGGCTGGGAACTAGCATTTCCTAATCCTTTATTATGTGCTGGGCTCTTTGCCCATATTCACACTACTACTCCCATTTAACAGATGAGGAGAAACAGGTTCCCAGATCTACGGCAGGCAAGGCATAGAAGAGTGAGGAGAAGTATAAACCCTGGGCTCTTACCCTCAGCTTGGGTGCGAAGGTGGATCCCGCATTCACCGTCATCTGCTGAGTCTATGCACAGCAGATTTAGTGGAGTAGATCAAAGAAAACCAAGTTCTCTAGACTCTGGACTCTGAGATTAGGATCTTTGTAAGTACTGGAAATGGCATATGAAAAATAAAGACTGGTTATTGGGGTGGCAATCTTTTCATTGTTGCATTATTTTCTCAAAAACGGGAAAAAAAAATGTTCTCAGCCATCTCTTTTCCCAGAGTGAACAACCGATGCATATAAACAGCAGCTGCCAACATCCATGGGCCGCTTACTACGCGCCAAAGCCCTTTCTAAGAGTGTTGCCACGGAATCCGCCAACAGACTGCACAGTTGTCACTGTGAACCTGCTTTGTGGGCGCAGAGGCTAGGATGAAGACATTTGCCGCAGATCACTAAGCTAGCTAGGAGGTTTAACCCCAACAGTCTGATATTATGCCTTGGCCCATTATTCTCAAGGTCTAACCCAATGAAGGGACCTACCATGTGTGGTGTCAGACAGTCCATAAAGAATTGGGATCAAAGCTGTTGAATACAGTGGGGAAAAAAAGGATGGGAGGGAGGAAAGACAGAGGGAAGGAGGCCAGTCAGTCCTGACGGTGATCTTACGAACATGGAAGGGTTGAGTCGGTTGTCTGTGAGCTGTAGTACCTCCCCTGCTGCACCCTAGAGGGTGGGACAGGGATAGTGGGCAGGTGCAGAGTGTCTGGGGAGGCACCCTGCCTGATGGACTGCCTCTCGGTGCTCAGCTTGCCTCCCACCCATCCTGCTCTGGAGATGTAGGTCTCCCAGGACACCATCCCCAGGCCACTGACCCACTCAAGCCCTGGCCACAGAACACACCGTTGGCTAAGGTTTGACAAGGAAGGGCCACCAGGTGAAGAAGACAAGCCTCTGCTCTAGGAGTCTCCACCTGAGAAGAACGCCCCACTTGTGTGTGCCCCACTCATGTTCGGAGAACAGTCAGCCTCCTGGGGGCTCCCCACCTCCTGTTCTAAGCAGTCTGTTACTGCTGCCTCTCTCTTCCTCCAGGTCTCCTTTCTGCCTCCCTTCCTCCCAACGCTGTGCTGTGTTCTCTCCTCGGCTGCTTCCTCATCACCTCACACTCCCTCACCTCACAGGTCCCCCTTTCCTCGGCTTGGGAGGCTCTTTCACTGGACCCCAGGTGACCGTGTGGAAGTTCTGCCCACCTTTCAGAATCCACTTCCACATCGGCTGTGCTTAATAATCTTTCTCACGGTTAGGACCCCAGCAAGGCTTTCACAGCATACCCTGACTGGGCCATGAGTCACATCACAATTTCACTGCCTTTAATCTCCACAAGGGACAGACTGGATCTTTTCTGCCTTGACTCCATGCTGAGCCTTGGCACAGCATAAGGTACTTGCTCTTCACAGACTTCCAGGTCCACAGACGTGGTACAGTGCAGACTCAGCTTGTTTCACAGAGGCAAAGGAACAGAGTTCGAGGAATTCTTGAGTTAGTGTAAACATGTTATCACTAGCTCTGTTGTGGCTTGGAGATCCTTTCTCAGTTGCCCTGAGACCTACAGATGCACAGATCAGGAAAAA
>JADRCC010578154.1:0-10227 GCA_019843855.1 Hylomyscus alleni
AGCATGACAGCATCCAGGTAGGCATGGCGCCGGAGGAGTTGAGGGTGCATCTTCATCTGCAGGTTGCTAGGAGAAGACTAGCTTCCAGGCGGCCAGGAAGAGGGTCTTAAAGCCCACTCCCACAGTGACACACCTACTCCAACAAGGCCACGCCTCCTAATAGTGCCACTTCCTGGATGAAGCATATACAAACCATCACAGTGGTCTACTTTCACAAGATAGACCCTACCTCCTTCGAGCTCCACAGTCCTCCAAAGAGGTACCAATAGCTGGGAAGCAAGAAGCTAAAACATGAACCTATGTGGGGCACTTTGAATTCAGACCCTCACCAGGCAATGTTCCCCATCTTGCAGGCTTGAAAGAGTGATATACTCTGTTCATGAGGGAAACCAGGGCTTTAGCTTATGTCCATGTCTTCTGGATTCAGGTGTTATCATTCTCCCTTGCTTTTTCTTCATTCGCTATAGGAAATTCTATTGTTTAAAATAAAAAAACTGCGACATTGACTTTTGTGTATGAATTATGTAACTCTTCTTATTCTAAAGGAATATGAGAGAGAAGGGGGAGAGAAGAGAGGCGCGCCCCTCTGATGACAGTGGGCAGTGTGGTCCTGGTTGTCCTAGTACTACAACTAGTACTAGTCACACTACTTGCCAAAATGATCATCTTTTCCCCCTGGATATCCTGGAAGTTCTGTGGGTGATGGGGATTTATAGGATTAGTAGGAAAAAGTGTTCCAAAAATGCTCATTGTTCTTTTCTGTGGGGGAAAAGAAGGTATAGAGGAATATCCAAACTGGCTCAGGGAAGGTAAGTTGCTGTGTCAACATGCCACAGATGGTTGGAGCTGATGGAATTCAGCCAAGAGAAAGGTCTTGTCTCCATAGAGGGCTCTATGCATGTGTTCTGGAACTGGCTGTGAGCCCAACAGGAGGATACAGAGATGAGCTTGGGGCAAGGCATAAAGACCATAGTCTCAGAATTCAGGGACCAGATTTTCAGGTCACACATCTCTGGGGGCACTGGTTATACCTCTGGTCTTTCCATTTCTCACTCCCTAGGTTTCTTCTACTGCATGTTGAATAGTGAGAGGCTGTCAGGAATCTTAGTGTTTTCTAAATGAGGTCTGGCAGCATGTATTTTAGGCTTGTAGGCCATATGATCTCTGTCATGGTTACTCAGCTCTGCTACTACAACAATATGTATCCCTAGACAATACAGAAATTATTCTGTGTGACTGTGTCCCCCTAAAAAAACTTTATGGGTACAGAAATTGAAATTTCATGTTATTTTTTATAACATGCTTTGTAATGTTATTCATCTTTAGCTTTTTACAAATGGTTGTGGGCTGAGGAGGAGGCTCAAGGGATCAGTTGACTGCTGTATAAGCCTGGGCACCAGAGTTTACAACCCCCATGCTCACAATCCTGTGCCCACAATTCTCATTCTCACAGTTCCAGGACTCACAATATCTGTGCTCACAGTTCCAGGACTCACATATAAACCAGACAGGCAGGCATGAGACAAAGACAGGAGTTGAATGGCTATTCTGACCTGAATTGGCAAGGTCTGGGTTCGCTGAAAGATCCTACTTCCATAAAGAAGGGGAAGAGTGATCCAGGAAGACACTCAATGTCAACTTCTGGCCTCTGAACTCATGTGCACAAACACATGTGCACTTATGCGTGTGTCCACATGCATGCAAATACATGACTGTGCACCCACAAATGAGCATTCCACACACAAGCATGAAAAAAATAATAAAAATATTTAAACCAAATATTATGCTTTACTTGACAAAATTTACTTTATCTGACAAAAAACAGGTAAAGGACAGATTGGGTTTGGGATTGGCTAACTGAGAGTTTGGCAACAGCACCAGCTTTTAGTCTCTTCAGGGTTTTAATTGTTTTTATCTTAGTTTCTGTGCCAATCAAGAACAGCAAAAGCAGTTTTCTGTGTGACTAGAAATTCTATTGTCCATTTAGAAAAAAAAAGTTTTACTTTATCTTGTATATTATGGTTTTTTAAAGATGAGTTATTAGTTTTTATATCTTAAACTGATTTTATATATTCCAATTTTATTACTCTGATTTAAAATTCTATCTTAAGCATGTTCTCCTTGAGAAATTATAGAGAATCATGGCTGGGGAAGAGTTTTTAAAAAAACTTCTAAAGGGTAAATTTGAAGAAGCTGTAAAGTGGGGAGGGCTAGGAGTTTCCTTTTAAAACTCTAGCTGATTATGTGCAGTTGGAAAGTAGGTCCCTGGACAGAGTTCTTTGATCATGTTAAGTCCCATGGGGACAGCGCCTTCTTTGATTTTCCTCAAATACTCTGCCAGTGGAGACACTCTCTGAAATGCTTTTCCCTCTTGTTATATTTAGACTCTGCGTTGTTTTTCCTTCTGGACTTTAAACTCCTTAAGAGAAAGGTGCATTTGCTTCATCTCCAGTCTGTGTTGGATTGTTGGACGTTGAAAGTGCTTGGTCAGTGGCTGAATGCTGCGGATAGGGTAACTCTAGAGTTCTGAATGAGGGCAGCGAGGGCCCATGGTGTGGGGTTTATGATCTAGGCTCTCACCTGCTGACAGGATGACTTCCAGACTCCACGTTTTAACCATCTGGATATTGGATGCTGTTAGCGACTTCATGGGGGGGGAGGCAAGACAATGCACATGGTAGAACTCATTCATTATCTGACACGAAACAAGCTTCAGGCCACGAGTGACTTTAAGGCCCTTCCCCCACTTATAAAACTTGCAAAGCATTTTCATCTCCCCTCAAATTCTCATCAGTTCTGTGGCTATTATCTTCCATTCTTCAGAGTCTGAAGTTTTAATGTCTTGGCTTTCAAAGCTAAGTTTAAGTGTCTGTGATATTACACAATGCTAGTATTTATTTACATTTCAAATGATATCCCCTTTCCCAGTTTCCCCTCCAATAAAACCCTTATTCCCTCCCCTCTCCCCCCTGCTCACCAACCCCATCCTCTCCTGCTTCCTGGCCCTAGTATTCCCCTACACTGGGGCGAGCCTTCACAGGACTAAAGGTCTCTCCTCCCATTGATGACTGACAAGGCCATCCTCTGCTACATATGCAGCTGGAGCCATGAGTCCCACCATGTGTACTCCTTGGTTGGTGGTTGAGTCCCTGGGAGCTCTGAGGGTACTAGTTAGTTCATACTGTTGTTCGTCCTAAGGGGCCGCAAACCCTTCAGCTCCTGTACTTGGGAGTGTGCAGCTGGGCCTGGCCTTAAAATGGAGTTGAACTGTCTTGGTGCAGAAGTGGGAAGTGGATATTGAGTAGATCTCAGCAGAGCCAGGAAGGGAGGGGAGGAGGGGTGCAAGAAGGACAGTAGCAATTACTAGACATGTTTCAGGAATAGTGAGAAGACAGGGAAGGGAAGGTGAGGGAAGTATACCCTGCATCTCATGATGCCGGGCTCCATGCGAGGGCTTTGCTTGGTGTTCACAATAATCACACAATAGCCTTGGCTACTGGTCCATTTTATAGAAAGGAAACAGTTTATGTTGATAAGCACGCTGTCCCGTCTATTTGTTAAGACTCATGAAGAAGACTAGGTAATGGCCCCCATAGGCTCATAGCTCTGAATGCTTAGTCATCAGGGAGAGGTGCCACTTGAGAAGGATTGGGAAGTGGGTGTGGCCTTGCTGGAGAAGGTGTGGTCTTGTTTAAGGAAATGTGTCACTGGGTTAGACCTTGAAGTTTCAAAATCTCAGGGCAAACCAAGTCTCTCACTTTCTGCCTGCTGTCTACGTTTCAGGATGTGGCTGTCAGCTACTTCTCCAGCACCAAGTCGGCTTGCCACCATGCTCCCTACGATGATAACAGGCTCACCTCTGAAGCTGTAAGCAGGCCTTTAGTTAAACATTTTCTTTTATAAGAATTTTCTTGCTGCCTTTTCACAGCAGTAGAACAGGGTCTAAGATAGAAGTTGGTACCAGAGACTGGGACATTGCTGTGACAGGCTGGACTGTGCTGCCTTTTGGAAGAATATGGAAGACTTTGACACTTTGGACTAGGAAAACAGTTGAATGCTTTAACGGGCATAAATGGTCCATCCTGGCAGGACCATAGAAGACAATGGTGCTAAAGTGTAGCAGTAATTTTAGCTATACCACTTTGTGCTCCTGGCAGACTGAGAACTTCCAGCCACTTGCCTGGGAACTCTTTGGATTTGTGAATGGAAGACACACACACACACACACACACACACACACACACACACACACACACACACACCCACGCCAGTTAATTTCACCTGGGAATCCTTCCCATATTCAATCACCAAACCCAGACACTATTGTGGATACCAGCAAGTGCTGACTGACAGGAGCCTGATATAGCTGTCTCCTGAGAGGCTCTGACAGTACTGGACTAAAACAGAAGCAGAGGCTCACAGTCATCCATTGGACTGAGCACAGGGTCCCAATGAAGGAGCTAGAGAAAGGATTCAAGGAGCTGAAGAGGTTTGCAGCCCCTTAGGAGGAACAACCATATGAACTAACTAGTACCCTCAGAGCTCCCAGGGACTCAACCACCAACCAAAGAGTACAAATGGTGGGACTCATGGCTCCAGTTGCATATGTAGCAGAGGATGGCCTAGTCGGTCATCAATGGGAGGAGAGGCCCTTAGTCCTGTGAAGGTTCTATGCCCCAGTATAGGGGAATGCCAGGGCCAGGAAGTGGGAGAGGGTGGGTTGGTAAGCAGGGGGAGAGGGGAGGGAATAAGGGTTTTATTGGAGGGGAAACCGGGAAAGGGTATATCATTTGAAATGTAAATAAAGACATATCTAATAAAAATAAATAAATAAATAAATAAATAAATAACTCAGCTATTTCAAAGGTTGGGCATTCCTAAACCTTCCCCTGCTACCTGAGGCCCAGTTGGGGAAGTGACCAGTGGCCACCCACCTGAATTCTCACAAGATTGGTTGAAATCTGATCTGTCTCCCACCACCGCATCATGGAGACCCTCTATCTTCTTTTTCCCAGTTCCTAGCCTACACAAATCTAAAGGTCCCATTCCATCTCCCTTTGTCTAGACACTGGGCCCTACCATCTTTATTGATCTATCAAAAAAAAAAAAAAAAAAACTAAGGACAAGGATCTTCAGCATTTGAACATTCAGATTCCTGATTAAATCAAAGCATTAGAACCAATCCCCAAAACACTGAAGACAGTTTGAACACTTGGGACCTAGCCCACAAGAAAGACATATGCTGTAGCCAACAAGGCTATAAGACGTCAGATATCTGAAGAGTGCTTTAATATTAGACATTAAGACGCAGAGCTTGGAGTTTGTCCTGCTGTGTTTCTTTGGTCTTGCTTTGGTCCAGTATTTCCTCGTTATGCTCCTTTCCCTCCCTTTTGGAATGGTGATTGGTCATATATATTCTGTATCATTCATTGTGTGTTGAAAGTATGTGATCTGCCTTTGGTTTTGATTTTTTTTTTTGGGGGGGGGAGTTACAGTTAAGAGATTGCCATGAGTTCCAGAAGAGAATTTGGACTTTTAAACAACTTGGGACCATCCATGATAGACTATGGGGACTTCTGAAGTTAGACTGAATAAATTTTGGCATTATGATATGACTACAAGCCCATGGAGGCTAGGGTATGGAAATCTGTGGTTTGAATAAGAATGGTCCTCAGAGGTTTATTTATTTGAATGCAAAGTCATCAGAGATTGGCACTATTTGGAAAGGATTTGGAGGTGTGGCCTTGTTGGGGGAAGCATGCCAACCTGGGGGTGGCCTTTGAGGTTTCAAAAGCCTGTTCTAGGCCCAGCTTCTTATTTCCTGGCTGCTGGCTGCCTAGGAGGATGTAGAACTCTCAGCTCTTTCTCCAGTACCTTGTCTGTTTGCCTTCTGCCATAATGATAATGGACCCACTCATCTTTGAAACTTTTTGCTTTCTGAAACATTTTAAGCAACGGTGGTTTTGTTTGTCTTGTCTCTTTATAGCAACAGAATAGTGACTAAGACTGGAACAATTCAGGGAAGGTAGATAAGAAGGTTTTTGGAGAAATACTCTGTAAGCCCTTGAAGCTGGGCTGGGAGCTTGGGTCCTCTCAAAAGCAGCGGAAACATAATTGATGATTTCAGTTTGGTTGGGGAAGGAAACTCGTGATGGCACAACTCGGTAAGAAGGAAGATTTATCCTACAGCTGGGAACTGCTCCACATACCTTTGACCTTCAAACGTCCACTTAAGTTTCTTCCAGTCCTGGTGTGTTTACCGGATTGTGCTTTTTCGCCAAGGAGAACAGAGGAAGATAGTATCTCAGCCTCCACTGATCTACACTTGAACCTTAGTAACGGAATTATGAGAGGGAAGTTTTTCTCTTGCTGCTGGCAGAACCGGAGTAGAGAAGGGTGTGCTAACATGTCCAGCAACATTGAACAATTGTGCCCAGGTTAGCATTATAAGCATTCATTTTGAAATTTTTTCCTTCCTTTCTCATTCCAGTTTTAGCCCTTAGGTCATGTACTAACTTCAGGGCTGGAACCGTTTGAGCTCACCATCAGTTTTCTCGCTGTTGGGGAAAAGAGATGAGTCATTGATACTGTTAGGTTATGGCCCATAATACCTTTAATATGAAATGGGATTACAGGACGGGGCCTGATGAGGCTGTCCACTGCCTCGCCTCCCACAGGATGTTTATATTTAACGAGGGCTCTACCTCATCATTTGTCTTTGAGCAGTTTCATATCCAGCCCCGTTGTGCAAGCATCCTGGCTGCCTGCCTAATTATCTCGACTGCACCTTGGCTCCATCCACCTGCCCCTTTCACACTGTCCACCTACTGTGTTGTCGATCCCTTGGCACTGGATCCGGCACTGCCAAGGAGACCCTGGGGAACATTTTAAGTAGGGAAAAGTTGTTGACAATGTTCCTGTCTTTCCCATGCTCACCCCTGACTACCCAAGGATGCCAAACAACAGCCAGAGGAGATTAGCAAATTCTTGGTCAACTTCTGCCCGATCAAAACTTACAACTTTTTGAATGCTCATTATACGGTATTGTTTTAATCAATTTAATAACAAATCAATTTAATAATGAATTGATTAAAACAACCCCAATTTCCACTAATCAAGAAGTGGTCTATTGCCCTAATCATCCAAGGTAACACAATGCAAACCTCGTTACTCCACCATTCCTCTTTATGCAGAAGGGAGCACAGTACAGAGCCTTTATTTCCCCTTCTTCCAGAGACTCTCTATAGCTTCAGATTTAGTAAATCTGGAGTAAGGTCCAGTTGATGTATCTGGATAATGCTTCAGCTACTTATCGTGTACTATTCCGAATAAGAATTTTTTTCTACAATTGTCATGATGCCATGAAGTCACGCTGTGGAACCTAGAGTACCCACCAACCGTAAGCGGCAGCTTAAATGTACATGCACCAGCACACACATGTGCACTTATCCACAGGAACACACACACACACACACACACACACACACACACACGCACAGTGGGGGGTGTTGCTCTCAGTCTACTGTGCATGCTTTTGGTTTATAGAGTGCTTTTGTATTCATCGACTGGTATGCTGCTCATTCTAATGAGAAGAGTGAAGCAGGTAAAGTAATATTATTTCTGCCCAAGAGTGTGGTGACATGGACATTCTTTAAGAGCATCATAGTAACATAAATAATTAAGCAGCCATAAAAAGAATGTACTAGAGCAGTGGTTCACAACCTTTCTAATGCTAGGACCCTTTAAACACAGTTCCTCGTGTTGTGGTGATCGCCAACCATAAAATTATTTTGCTTCTACTTCATAACTGTAATTTCCTACTGTTACGAATTACAATATAAATACCTGACATGCAGGATGTCTGATATACAACCCCCGTGAAAGGGTCATTTGACCCCCATAGGGGTTGTGACCCACAGGTTGAGAACTGATGTACTAATGGTATAGTAGACCTGTTGATTTGGAAGGATTATTTTAAGGCAGTACTGCCTGAGAAAAGCAACTATGGAATATGTGGGCAGTAATGTGCGTCTATGGATATGGAGAGTGTGGAAGAGGAAAAAAAATGACTGTATGCATGGTCGGTCTGATAACAGGCTTTCAGTTACATAAACTCTTTTGTGTTTGTGTTTAATAATAGAGATGATAAAAAGAATGGGCACAGTTTACTAGCCTACTGGTAAGTCAAGGGGTGGGAGTAGAACGTGGACCTAGGATATCTCACCCAGCTTTCGGTGAGCAGAGCTAGCAGTCAAGAGCCCAGAGAGCATTAGCACTCTGGTTCTGTCACCAGGGACCTGTGTCCTCATTGTCACCAGGGGCTCGTGTCCACACTGCTGGTGCAGGGAAGATGATGGGCAGCATCTCTAAGGACTGATGATATTGTTGAAGGAGCTGATAATCTCAGAGCATGGCATCTGGCACTGGCACAGAGTGGATCTGCCTCCCCTCTGCCTCCCTCACATGTACGCAGTGAGCGGGCGCACCAGAGAGGTGTAAATACTGTCTCTGCTGCTTTAAATTTCAGCAGGCCCAACTTAATATAAAGAAAATAGTGTGTGTATGTGTGGTAGGGGACTGAAAAGGAGGAAATTGGAAAAGACACTTTGGGGAGTCTGTCTTAGTGAAATAAAGGCAAACAGAAACCACTTTATGTACAGTACGTTTATTGCTACATTTTCATAGCAGCTTCCTAGTACTTTACCGGGGGATTAGTTAGGCTTGCAGTTAAATATCTGTTTGATAGCATATCATAAACTCATTCAATTGCTTAAGAAAGCAGGGAATAACGTGTTAAGTCGTCGTGCTAGAATGCCATGCATAAGTATGGAATTGGAAAGGATGCGTTTTATGATTATATTAAAAATTCTTGCAAGGCAATGACTAGAATATTGTAAATATATAATAAGGAAAAAGAATATACAATTTATCTTTGTGTAGGGGCACGTGTTCATGTGGACACTCTTGCATGTGCAGGCATGTGTCTGTGTAGGTCAGATGTTGACAACTAGCCATCTTCCCTGGTCCCGCTGCATCTTATTTTTGAGATAGGTCTCTCATTAAGCCTGGAATTCAGTTATTTAAGGAAGCTTCCTGGGCTAGGAGCTCCAGGGATCTTCTTGCTTTCCTTCAAGCACCCGAGTGCTTCCACACTGAGTTTTGACTTGAGTTCTGTGACTCTGAACACAGGCCCTTGTGCGTGCACTGCAGGCAGGCGCTTTGCTGGGTGGGATACATCCTCAGCTGCCGTCACATGATTTTGTATCAAGCAACCGGAGGCTGACTGGAGATGAAGACTTGCTTCTCCGTGGCGGTCAAATATCGGCAGCTCTGTGGTGGGCAGGCCTACCTTGATGGATGTGTCCGTCTTACTTAGGGTTACAAATGGCAGCTGGAGACGCTGCCCTGGGCTCTGTGTCTTCTTCATGAGCCACTACGTCTCTGGAATGTGTGTGTGCAGGAGACATCCATCTGTTTAAGGGAAGGTTTGCCTAGATTTGTGTAGTGACCAGGCAAGGAGTGGAGCAGGCAGAGAGAAGATGCTTAACTATTTAACACCCCTTTTCTTTTCTGCACAATAAAGCCCCAGTGCGAGCCGTTCACCATCTCCTCACCGGCACCAGCCGTCTAAATGACCCGTCCAGGTCCCGGGTTAGAAGATCGTGAAGATAGTTAGTTGTTCTGTTTCTATTTTAAAATCTTTATCTTTTTATATTAGCCTGAACAGGTAAAAAGGCTTCCTCGTGTTTGCGTACACATTTCATTTTGGTTGATCCCCAGCCTCTCCTGTGCCTTCCACATCTCCCTAAGCCTCTTCCCACGGTGTACCCTTCACCACCAGCATCCCTTCTACCACTTTAGTATCTCATGTGTTCTACTGCCTTCCCCACCCTCCCCCTTAAGCCACATCTGTTCCCTTTCTTGTGGACCTTTTCAGTCACTCATGTGCTTCCTGTGTTTAATCAATTTTCTATGGCAGACTTTTCAATTACATGGATTTGCGCTATCTGTGGCTTCATGGATGAGGTTCAATTTATCTCCAAGCTCTCAGCATGTCCTTCCTTTCTACATCCGGGTAGCATGTTCACTGGGAAAATCCTCCTGCCTGTGTATTGTTATCAGCCAGGTGCCTAATGTCTGACATACAGGAAACGTACATGTTCATTTCTAGGAAATGGTTTATTGCCGATGGTATTTAAATATTCCCTTTTACAGGCAACCATAGTC
>JADRCC010578154.1:10237-27488 GCA_019843855.1 Hylomyscus alleni
CTCCTTAGACAACCGTTCCAATAGTCAGACTTCTGCGTCTGGCTATTATACTATTATTGCTATTATACTGACTGCTATTATTACAGCTTCCCATTGTCTATAGTTCATCCAACAACTAACTATATTGTGACTGCCTACTACATAGCAGCAACTAGGAGTTAGCTCTGAACCATAAATGTGCTTCAGATCCTCATGGAATTTAATCTACTAGATGAATAACCACTTGGAACTCTGCTTTTCTTCAAGTGGTGATACATGCTCTCCAGTTTCCTAAGGTAACCTTGGAGACATTTATTGAAGCAGACCCTGTGGGGATGGGCAGCACCAGCATCACTCTTGACTCCTGGGTGACTGCTGGATATGTTCAGGCCATAGCTCTCAGGACCCCAATGTTTCTTTTCTAGGTTTTCCTATGGAATGAATGTTAGCAGTCAAGATGGAAGAGCCATCTGGTGAGTCTTTCAAGGGGCGTTGGGTTTATTTTATGCCTGATAGAAAGTCGTTACTGTGTTTTAACCAGGAACAGTTGAAACTCAGCATTTCTTAATTAAAAATCAGTCTAGAGATCAACACACACAGCCTACAGTTTCCAAGACCATGGTTTCTCTTAAGTATTAAGGTAAGATTCAGGTCCAGAGCAGAAGAGCGTGGTGGAGTGCCCCTAATTTTGCCTTAGGAACACTGACCCATGGGAGGATTCTCAAAGTTGCCCTGTCCTTTTGTTCTTTAATCCTTGCTGGCTGGCTAAATAAAGGTACAGTTCTTAGAATGACAAAAATATATATATATAAAAACACTTAGAGGAGAAACTCAATAGAGGTGCTTTTTTGTGATCCAGGGAAAGCTGGTAATGGTTGCACTTGTGTGTGTGGAGGGGGTGGGCAGACTGGGAAGACTGAGGTTTATGTTAGAGACTGAACCTGTAGGGTTGGATAAACACACCAAAGGAGGGGGCTAGGGACAACTTGTGTTTTACTGGCTTGAGCCACTGAATGGATGAAAGGGCCAGTGACTAGAATGGGAAAGCTAGGGAAGTGAGGGGCATGGGACTAAGAACACCAGGAGGCCAGTTTTAGATTTGTTAAGTCTGAATTTTTCTAAGACATCCAAGTAGAGCACACAGAGAGACAGTTGGATATTTTTATCAGAAGTCCTAGGCTGGAGATGAATTTTTGGCACTTGAAAGGCTGTGGACTCTCTGAGATTGCCAAGAGAGAAAGGATAAATGAGGAGCGAAGAGAACCGAGGTCCCAGCCCCAATTAACTCCAATAATGTTCAGATGTGGGAGGACAGCGAGTCAAACACAGAGAGGAGAAATAGCCAGGAAAGATGAAATGGGGAGCGACAAAGCTACAAGCAGACAGACTTGCAAAAGAAAGGACACAGCTGTGTGCAACGATGAGAGGGCTCCTCAGATTTCATCCGTGGTGTGACCGTGGATGAGCAGAGTGGTGGCAGGTTTTATAGTGTGTGAGCCGGGGGTGGGGGGTGGGGCTAGACTTGAAGAAGCTGAAGAATGGGAGACAAGAAGGCACATAGGAAATTCTTTCGTGTAGTGGGGTTGTTCAGTGAAGAGGCAAAGTCGGGAAATTGCTAGCTCGTGAGAGGTTTTCAGGAGCCTGTTTTCATTCTAAGATGGAGAGAAGAGAGCCTGCTGGGATGCAGGTAGGAAGTAGGGTGAGGATTCTTGAAAGAGTGGCCCTGTTGATCTTAGTGGTTGACAAGGAGCTGCTTGTGTGGAGGTGGATGGAGGCATCGGTAGTGGGAGAGTTGGAGACGCTAACAAAGCAGTGAGGAGATGAGAGGCACAGACAGGCAAAGGCTTACTGCTGACTGGAGGCAGACATCTTCTGGGCTCTTGATGAAGTGAGAGAGAAACTCCAGGAGCTGAGGAGACCCAGGTCTCTCCCTTCCCCTTCTCTCTTCCTCTCTCTCTCCCCACCTCAGAGATGGAGCTCCTAATGGAGCTCTGAAATTCACTGCTTCAGCTAGACTGGCTGGACAGCAAGCCCCATCGATTGATCCTCCTGTCCTACCCCTTCCTCCCTGGTGCTGTATTATGGGACTATGCTGCTATGACTAGCTTTTGGCATGGCAAGAACTTTACCAACCAAGATATCCCCCCACGTTCTAAGACATGTTATCAGTCCTCAGACTGCTCCCTGAGAACACAAGTTCTCCATCTGTCACACAGCTTCATGGCTTCATTGTGGTTAATACTGAAGAAGAATGTGGGATGGATCATGGGAGAGAAGAGCTGCCTCTAAGACGGCCTGGGCCTTGCACTTTGGAAGGTTTTCCATTGAAGAAGGTACCCTAGTGAGGTGAGACTCGAAGAGCATGGATGAATCAGGCAGAGTCTTGGAGAAGTGTCTTAGTCAGGGGTTGTATTCCTGCACAAACCATCATGACCAAGAAACAAGTTGGGGAGGAAAGGGTTTATTCAGCTTATATTTCCACATCGTTGTTCATCACCAAAGGAAGTCAGGACAGGAACTTACACAGGGCAGGAATTTGGAGGTAGGAGCTGATGTAGAGACCATGGAGGAATGCTGCTTACTGGATTGCTTCCCTTGGTTTGCTCAGCTTGCTTTCTTTTAGAACCCAGGACTACCAGCCCAGGGATGGCCCCACCCACAATGGATCCTCCCCCCTTTATCACTAATTGAGAAAAGGCCTTATGATTGGATCTCAGGGAGGCATTTCCTCAAGCGAGGCTCCTTTCTCTGTGATAACTCCAGCTTGTGTCAAGTTGACACACAGGACCATTCAGTACAAAAGGTGAGAGGAGGATAGACCTAGAAGAATTAAGGGAGCAGGCTAATGAGAATGTGTCAGGTAGGGGTAAGCTATGGCAAGGCTTGGGAGCTGTGCAGGGCTGACTGGGGAGACAGTAACTGCATTGCCAAGCTTTACTCCAGGTATTGTGAAGAGATATTGTAGGAATAGGAGTTGAAACAGGTTGGGAGGTTAGATAGCAAGCTATAAGGACAGTCCAGATGAGAAGCAAAACGAGAAAATGACATAGGCTGTCCCTCTTCTTGACCCTGCTCCCTTGAGATGGACAGTCCCAGTTGGGAAGTTCCTACTGGAGGATTCCTAGTGTTAGAAAAGGGCAGAGGACAAATCTGCCCGTTGAGTTCCCAGGGGACACATTTCCCTCGAGCTGTTCTTGTGGAGGAAAACACTCAAATAAGAGATTCATGTACAGCTGAGTAGTCCAAATGTCGTCTGGATTCTTCAGTCTAGAACCTTCATTTGCTCCCATCAAGATGTTTTGAAGTTTCCTTGAAGTTAATAAATATGGATTTGTTGCATGTAGTTTT
Organism: Hylomyscus alleni; assembly: GCA_019843855.1. Classification (NCBI taxonomy): domain Eukaryota; kingdom Metazoa; phylum Chordata; class Mammalia; order Rodentia; family Muridae; genus Hylomyscus; species Hylomyscus alleni. The sequence continues at coordinate 13,565 of JADRCC010578154.1, forward strand.
ATGCTATCACCTTTTCTCCGGGATTGGCCATCCTACCAACCTCCACCCGGCTTCCCTTGAATCTACAGACAAAAGACACATACACAGTTTGTTACTTTACAACTTGCTTTCTTGACACAATTGCTGGACACTGATATTTCCTGCCTGGAAAACCATGCCCTTACCAATTTTTTTTTTCTTTTTTCTTTCTTTCTTTTTCTTTTTTTGTTTGTTTTTTGTTTTTTTGTTTTGAGATGGGGTTTCTCTGTATAGCCCTGCCTGTCCTGGAAAGACCAGGCTGGCCTCGAATTCAGAAATCCACCTGCCTCTCCCTCCCAAGTGCTGGGATTAAAGGCATGCACCATCACTGCCCGGCAATTTCTTACCAATTTCTTATCTCCGTCTCTCCACCTTCCCTAAACATCAGTGGCTAGTCCCACCTATCCCCTATCAAACATCCCTGGCCACCCAGCTACACCCCCACCCCCTGGGACCTCACATGGTTGCTGGCTTCTTCTCCTTCTGAAGCATGACAAAAAACAAAACAAAACAAAACAAAAAACCAAAAAACCTCCTCCTCTCCTTCCTTGCATCTGCCTTTTCCTTCCTTCCTGCCCAGCAAATGGCCCCCAGCTTTCTTTACTGACAGGTCAAGAACCAACTGGGGAGCAGTACCTTAGCATCAGAACTCTTCGTGAATTTGCCTCTTTTTGGATTGTTGCATGGTTACATAACAGTTGAATTTGTATGGATCTTTCAGATCTATACATCAGAGACCTAACCTATCGAGGAGCTACCCAAGCCTTCTCATCTCCCAGAAACAAGCTCCGATCCTCAGTTATGTGCTCTCCTAGATTAATGCCAAGGGCTACATGCTGCATCTAGTCTGCCTATCACAGTTTACCGTACTACATGTGACCATGTTTGTTTTCATATGTCAGAAAGGTCTGAGCCTGTAATCCTAATTATGGGGCCTTGTGGGGCCAAGTCATAGGTGAATTTAACTTTAGACAATAGAAATACTGTATTCTCCATATGTCTTAAAGACTGAATACTAACTGAAAAACAGTCTTGCAAACATTGTGCACCAATAAATGCCTAAAGGGTAGTTCATATCTTGCTCCATGAATGGGATCTTTCCAGAGTTAAAATGGTTCTTCTGGCTTGACCCACACTGTCCGATTAGGTGGGTGGCCTCAATTTCAATAACTATATCACTTGGACAGTTTCCTGTGGGACTCACAAGTAGTGATAAACTGCACAAGCAGGCAGGTTTGCTTGGAAGGACCAGGTCAGAGTTGAAGGATGTCTACTAACTGTAGGTTTTAACCTTTTCACTATTCAGCTGAAGAGTGAGGGCTGTAGGTATTGAAGACAAAGTATGCAGAATACCATACAATTAACCGCAGACAGGCAGAAACCAGACAAGTAGACAGGAAGGGTGGGTAAGGGGTTAGTCCAATGATCTGGGCTGATGCACAGATGCCCATTACGGAGTGCAGGAAGTGTCCTAAGTTCATGCCATGACTTGAAGGTTTAAACGCAGGTTGGAGCAACCTACCAAATGAGTCATTGCTTGTTCTACCCACTCATGTGCTAAAGGCAGGCTTGCCATTACAGTCTAGCTTGTGTTCCAGATCTTATGGTAAAATTTTGTTCCCTAGTTCTCTGGGCTACCATTATTTAACATTTCTGTTCTTGATACTGACAGCTTACCTTCAAGGTGTGTTTTATGTGTGTGCCTTGCTCAGATTCATTGTGCTGTATGTATAGATCAATTATCAAGAGAAGAGAGAGGCTTGGAGAGGCAAGGGAAATTAGATAAGTGCGTATCAGATTCCTGGGAGAAGCTCATTGTTGATTTCCTCAGGGCTGTGCCTTTAACTCATGCTGGCTGTCACAGCTCAGGCTGATCCTAAATGCTAAAATGTATGGTTTCCAATAGGTCAACAAGTACCTTGATTGCTTAACATACCCCTTTGACATTTTCAAAAAAATTTAAAATATAATCACATCATTTTCCCTTTCCTCAGGATAGCCCCAACCCCTCCCATGTTTTCATAATTTTCACACTTGTTTTCATAATTATGGCCACTTTTTATTTAATTTTTGATATATACATGCATAAATATATACAATACATATATGTTCCTAAACATATATGCACAGTCTGCTAGGTATGCATAATGTTGCTTGCAGGTATCTTCTATCTGATTTCGGAACTGACACTTGGTATTGCATTGGCAATTGGAAAGCCCTTCCCTGGGGGAGACTATTTTCCCCGCTTTCAGCATTTCTTCACTCTGTGACTAGAGAAATGTCATAGACTCACCCCAGAACACTGAGTGACTTCCACATCACCTGCCCTTGGAATATCCATGAATGGCTTCTCACTTCATATTTATTAAGTAATATTAAATAGTCCTTCTGTTTTAAATCTCTATGTGCCTTCTTCTATCTTCTGTCAACACTGTGCACTCTTAAACATATCAAGTCTGATAATTTAATAATTAAGTTTAATTAATCTTGTTTACGATTACCAATACATTAAGATTAATGACGTCTGAGAGAAAAATTATGTTCTCTATTTTTTTTTTTTTTATGGATGCAGAACTCATACCAGGGAACTGAGGGTTCATTTGTAGCAGTTAACCTCTGTCTCCACAACTCTCAGAAAACCTTGAAGAAATTCCAGATTAGCTTGACATTCTCTCTGTATGTCCCCTGGGGTATCCTAGCCAGCAGGACAAAAGACATAAGATCCCAATCCTTCCTAAGCAGCTGAATCAGGCCTTGTTTATTTTACTTTGAAGGAAAGTTACATTGGGTAGGGATAAACAGACAAAATGTTACAAGGGATTAAGAGAGAGAGAAGGAACAACCTTTTATCCTGAGTGAATGTTAATTGCCACTAAGTCCTGAACCTAGATAAACCCATGCCAATGTTACAGAGAAAGTCCGAGACCCCAGGCCAAATAGGCCCAAGGTAAAATTATAAAATTACCTTCCTAAACCAGTGGGAGAAAAGGCAGGATTCCCTTCAAGGCAGGAATGCCTCGCAGGAATGCCCCCAACTGCTCTGGAGGCAGCTGCTTATATAGACCTGAATGACGTCATAACTGTCAGACGGCTAAGACTGTTTCTAATTGGTCAAGCCAAATGAGACACAGTTGGCCACGCCCCCAGCCTGTCCAACTGCCGCTTGGCTTTCTTAAAGAGACAGCTTTCTGAAGCTGCCAACTGCCACTTGGCTTTTGTCTTAAAGAGACATGCTCACTACAATTCTCTAGGAACAACATTCTTTGGCTGCCGAGGTACACCAAAATCCAAGAGGACCGTGGAGGGAGTTGTCCCCTTCTCTAGGAACAAATCCAAATTGGTTTGAATTAGGGTCTGAAGACTTCTGAACCACACTGAAAAAGTATCAACGAACATTCTCCAGTGAGCAAGCTCTTGGTTCCTTCCTGTCCTGGTTCCTCTCCAAACTGTTCCTCTTTCTGATCCTCATACTTAGTTGTTAATTTTTTCCCCTTTATTTTCTTTTTTCAGTCTTTTAAACTGCCAAGTCACCCCCCATCACCAAGTCTGCCACATAAGAAGAGGTAAAAACAATGTTTGTTGTAGGGTCACCCTAGACCCTCAAACATTCCCTCTCTGCCAGCAGGAGGTCATTAGACAGAAAATGGTGCCCCTGCCCTTTGATGTGAGGGGTCTAGAGTAAGGAAAATCTCGAAAGGCAAAGTCAGGTCCATAAAACAGGCCTAAGGCTTCAAGAAACCGGGCACTCATAGGGTTCCAGAAAGTGTCCAACCTCATCACATGCCCTGCAGTGAAGTGAAAAGAAAAAGAAAGAAAAAAAATTGATAATTTGGATTATCTTTCACCCTGCAGCCCAGATATCACAAACCAGGCAGTCTCACTTACCTTCTACCCTGCTGTTTTTATAAAAATCATAAAAAATAAAAGAAGCAATTTTTGGGTCCAGTGAAGCCATACCTTTCAGGCTCCACTACAAAAACGGATTCAGATTCTGCAGGATAAGTTCTCCTGTAACCCCAGAGACTGAGCTGTGGGGACTTGGGGCATTGATCTCTCATAGCAGTAGAGTCTGCTTCTTTCTTTAAAAAAGATAATTAACATTTTTATTATGTCATATACATGTATGTATGTATGTATGTATGCATGTATATTACTGTGTCTGTGTGGATGCATGTGGTGAGAACATTTAGTATCTAATTTCAAACAGAATATAGGACCTGGAGAGATGACTTGGTGGTTAAGAACACATACTGTTCCTAAAGAGAAATTTAATTTGGTTCCTAACACTCATATTGGGCAAATCACAACTGCCTTCATGGGCATCTATACTCATGTACACAAATCCATATACATATGCATATATGCATACACACTCATACATATAATTAAAAATAAATCTTTAAAAATATTTTATGTGTATGAATGCTTTGCCTGTATGTGTATATGTGCACACTTGCAGTCCTGGTGTCCTTGGAGGAAAGAAGCCTTTGGAGCTGGAATTATGGATGGTTGCAAGCTACCGTGTAGATCATGGAAACTGAAGTCAAGTCCTTAATAAGAACAGCAAGTGCTCTTAACCACTGATCTAACTCCCTGTGCCCTAAAGATAAAATCTTTAAAAACAGATCTTACATTCCAACTCAAATTAAATTAATCTTCAATTAAAATAGAGTAGCATTGTTTTCCGAATTTCCTATTTGTGTGTGGTAGGTATGCATATCTGTACTCACAGTCATGTGTATATGGGCATAAGCATAAGTGCGGTTGTGTGTGAGTGTGGATGCCTGAAGTGGACACTGAACATCTTTCTATCCACTCTATTACTAAGGCAGTGTTTCATACTTGAACTCAGAGCTTGCTGGTTCAGTTAATCTAGTGAGCCAGTGTACCCTGGATCTCCTGTGATTGCCTCCATGGTACAAGTATTTTAGGTGGTTGGCTTACCTGCCCAGTTCATGCGTGCCTTTGGGGAGTCAGAATCCTCCAGGCCTCGTGCCTGGGCAGTGAACACTTTATCCACGGAGCCATTTCCAGCCCCTTTAACTCCTTTTTTTTTTTTCTTCACAGTTTATTCATGTGTCAGTAAGCGCTGTCATGCCTGTCCCATCCCATCCGTCTCATCCAAACACTGACTGACTCTGTGAGATGTTTTGGAGTATCAAGGAGAACTTCTGTCTCATGATAGTTTGTGCCTATTTGTATCAGAGCATGATACCACTGCTGAGAACAAAGACACAGAACTGGTTTCAGAGGTAGGCAAAGGGAAGCCCGGGATATTCTTCTGGTCCTTAGTCCAGTCGAACCCAGAAGCTAAGCACAAACTGCGTGGGATTTTGTGAGCATGCGTGTTGGTTCCCACCTGTGTGCAGAGCTCCTCCCACCCCACAACCACTACCCCTGTGGGCTGCATGCTCCTGGAGGTTTCTTCCCGTTTCAGTTTAAAATGGCCTCAGTAAATGTCCCTGCTGAAAGCTCCTCTGAGGATGGAAGTAAATACAGAATTCCCCCAAGGATACGGCTCAGACACGGACTTTGCAAAACTGCAAAAACAAATGAAAAAGAATTAAAAATCCTTGGGTTGGCTTTTAAAAGATGAAACAATAGGGCATTTCAATTTTCACATGATGTTTCTTCTTGTTTTAATTTAATCATTTTTAAATAAGTTAAAATTAAAATTAAAAATTTCAACTTCTTTTTAGCTTTACTATTATTCGTTAATAAATAACTCTGGCCCCTTAGAAAACACATGGTTTCTTTTCTGTTCTGCCTTCATTCTCTTCTCCCCTCTCTTCCTTCCTCTCCTCTTTCTTATGAAAATCCAGGCACCAGCATCTGTCTCTTGATAAACTGTAAATAATTCTTCTGCTCTTTCCTATGTGCTGTTCACAACAACACGTAGCATGAACATAAAAGGAAAAACGTTGGTCTAGGGATCTCTTATTTAGTACACCTGAGGTGACCGTGCACATCAATGTTTTGCAAAATCTTTCCAGGTTAGTCAAAAAGCCAAGAATTAGGGCAGCTTAATTATTTTGTTCATCTAAATTCATTTCTATACCAGGAGTCATTTAGTTACACACACACACACACACACACACACACACACACACACAAAACCCAGCAATCAAAACAAAACCAAAATGAATAAACATGGAAATTTTATAACTATTGGGCTTTTCAGTATTTGTTTTGTGATTTAGTGTTGACTATACCTCAACTTTAAGTTATTTTCTTTTTTCTTTTTTCTTTCTTTCTTTTTTTTTTTCGAGACAGGGTTTCTCTGAGTAGCCCTGTCCTGGAACTCACTCTGTAGACCAGGCTGGCCTCGAACTCAGAAATCCGCTTGCCTCTGCCTCCCAAGTGCTGGGATTAAAGGCGTGCGCCACCACCGCCCGGCTAAATATTTTGTTGTTGTTGTTGTTTCTTTTTGTTTTGTTTTTGTTTTGCTTTTGTTTTCTGACCATCACATTATAGCAGAGATACCAGATAAATGCAGCCACATGAATGACCTCAAGAGACATCAACAGAAGAATCACTAGGCTGAGCCCAGGTAGCTTGACTAACCCATGGAACTATGAGCAACAGCAGCTGTTAATTTTAATATACTAAGTTTTGGGGTGATTTGCTATTGTCCATATAGAAAGTTATCACCACAAAGAGGTAGGAAATTCTGAAGCTAAAATTGAATGACTATGGCCCAGGAACAGAGATTTAGGTTACCCCAAATTCCATGTTTTAAGGTGGTATCAGATTCATGAAGTTTTTAGTAGAACAAAGAAAGATGTAAACCAAGAGACCTTTTCACATGTATTGGTAGAAACATCAGGTAGGCAGGCTACTGCAAAACTGGGCAATCAGATGTTTTCTGATGACATTTTTAGCTTTTAGGGTAGTAGAAGCTAAGCTTCTGTCCATACATTCTAAAAGGATTTACCTAATTGTCACAAGGATGCTAGGTGACACACGGACATGACAATAAATGACTACTGAAGGGGTCAGACGACCAAGTCACATTTAACTCTGGACTAAGAAAGTTCTAACCTCTCCATTGTCAAGTCAGTGCAGCTCTAATCAGTCTGTCAGCCTTGGTGAATGTTCAGTGGAGGTGTGACTTCCCTTCACAGGATGTTAAGTAGATGTGTGTCTTTCCTTTGTGGATGCTCATTGGAAGTGTGACCTTCATAGGATTTTCAGTAGACGTGTGTCTTTCCTTTGTGGGATGTTCAATGGATGTGTAACTTTCCTTTATAAAATGTTCAGTGGAGGTGTGACTTCCCTTCATAGAATGTTCAGTGGATGTGTGATTTTTTCCTTTATGGGATATTCAACGGAGTTGTGGCTTCCCTTTGTAGGATGTTCTTGCAGAGGTGTGACTTCTCTTTGTAGGATGTTTAGTAGAGGTGTGACTTTGTTTTGTTGTGTGTTCAGTGAATGCATGAGTATTTTTTGTAGGATGTTCAGTGGAAGTGTGACCTCTCTTTGTAGGATATTCAGCGGAAGTGTGACCTCCCTTTGTACGGTGTTCATCAGAAGTGTGACTTCTCTTTGTAGGATGTTCAGTAGAGGTGATACTTCTTTCTAAGAACTTTTGTTTATGCTGTAAAGCAACAGGCAGCAGATAATAGAGTATCCCCTATTCAAAATCTTGCTCCAGATGTAAAAAATGACATTTTCTCTTTATTTGACAGTTCCTCTTCCACTTCTTTAAAAACGCCAGGCCTCACATCTTAGAGACTGTAATGCTCTCAGTTGTCTTAGAGTTAAAAGAAACTCCAACGGTATTTCCCTTTACCGACCTAGCTTTTTACCTTCTACCTACTTTTATGACATGAGATTTGCACCATTTAGTTTGGGGCTTGGGAAGAAAGTCACATGGGCATTGAAGAAGTTTTCCTGTGAGATAAGCGTTCAAAGAAATGCAATGTAAAACACACGAGAATATCAGTTGTGATTGGTTAAAATATAAATATAAAAAGCAAAGGGTCCAGGAGCCAAAGCCTGTGGCCGAGCTCCTAGATACTGATGACGCTGATCACCTTTGTGGATGGACCTTGCACGGGGTATTCACTACAGAGATGAACTCAGTGATGAGACTCTAACTTGTTCCAGGTTTTTATCATAACATTTCAGAGAGATACAATATTCTATAAAAACCACACCGAGGAACCAGACTTTAATGAATGAAGCTTTCCCTTTTCCTTGTCAGTCCTCAGAGGGCTGAGCAGAAAGACTCCCTGGTCCCCCAGACATTCTGTTCTCTGGTATCTTTGCATTAAGAGGGGTCCGAATGAGAAGCTCGCATGTCAGATAAAACTACTTTTGTGTCCCAAAGCAGACTAATGCTCTGGTGAGTTCCCGAACTATGCCAGTGAGCTGAGCATCTTTTGGAAATCATTCACTAAACTGCTATTTTTAAAGTTAAGGTGCCTTTGCTGCAGATTGAATCGTGCCTGTGAGATACGCTCAAGAAGAGAATCATGAATTAAAAGGTTCCACTCTGGGAAATGCTCTTTATTCCGAAAATGCTTGCTCTATCTTACAGGGTGTGTAGTGGCGAATCTTTGACCCCGGGCAACAATTTTCAAAATCTATTTTAACCAAGAATGTCTATTTTTTGCCTCCCTGAAAGGGCCCATATTAAATGTATTTTTAAGTGAATGGCTTACATATTTTCTACTGAAAAAGAGAATCGTGAATGAGAAAGACTTTTCCTGTGAGAGGAGACTGAGCCCTGGAGGAGTTGAATGGTGAAGATGGTGCCTTATTCGTGCATCGGAGGTTGCCGACAAAGGGGATGCCTGAAGCAGCAGGGAAGCCTTTCAGGAGAAATCAGCAAGAGAACATTGATGTGTAACTCCTCTGAGCGGGAGCCTGGACCCAGGGGTACTGCTGACTTTAAAGATAATGAGGCATCAGTGTTCTAGCCCCCTGAACTTACCATCTCCCACATGCAGTAGGTACCACAGCTGGAAACTTACAACTACAGGAGCAGGTAGGGAAAGAACAGCAGTGGGAGGCAGGTCGGATGTGGGACATCTCCACGGTGCAAATTAAATAAGTGCAAAAGGAAGATGGGATGGGCCTAGGATGCTACCCAAGCTCAGGGGGAGTCGGAGGTATTGAGGGTGAATTCTGAGGGAAGATCATTTATGATCTACAGTTGCAGTTGTGTTCAGATTCCAATGATTGGGCAGGATTTGAAAATGCTGAAAGGGTTGGGGACTGTAATCCGCTTGGAACACAGGAGAAAGACTCTTTCATGGGGTGACTAAGGGAAGAGACACAGGCGGGCACACATTATGCAAAGCATGTCTTAGGAAAGCAAGTAGATGTATGTTATTAGGATAGAGAAAGATGTGTGTTGGTAGAGTGTTAGGTGACAGGAACTGGACAAATGGCTCAGTGGTTAAGAGTTCACCTGTAGCTCTAGTTCCAGAGAGTCTAGCACCCTCTTCTGTTCTTCATGAGTACCTACACATATGGTGCAATACATACATGCAATAAGAACACACACACACACACACACACACACACACACACACACACACACACCCCTTTAAAAATCAACAAAAGCAAATTTAAAAACCAGAATATTGGGGCGACTCTTACTGCTCAAGGAACTTAGCCTATAACATCTGGGTAATGGGCATTATTAATAAACCTTTGGTGCTTCAGCTACTTGTTAAGTCTATCAAAGGACTAAAGACAACATGGGATTTGAATTGAAGCCGATTTCCTAAGTTGCAAACCCTCAGAGGATCCCCCAGTCTTTCCACTCCCAGACTACAGGACGTGGTTATGATCGTAGCTTCTCTATTTTATTGGGATCAGGCTGAAAACCACTTTCTATGAAAACCTGAATTTAAATATGGCATACAGTCAATTTTTTTGTAATACAAAACCAAGCACAACAAACTTAAACTCTGGTCTATTTCCACAATCTCCCACCTGGTCTTGTGTGCACAACTGCACATGTGTGCGTGCTCCCTCAAAAGTGATGTTAAAATATCCAAGAATAAGAAAAATGCATTGAGGTAATCTATGACACATATTTGTATGTTGCGGGATTGCTCACTAGCTGTTCTAAACTGACATTGTCTAAATCAAATTAATTATAATACCTTCTAAAGTAATTTATTGATAATAAGAAATATCAACAAATTGTAACATTTTCCTCATTCAAAATAGAATGTCCTAGTGTGAACCTGGGTGTAAGACCAACTGCATAACTTTCCTCCAAGATGATGTCACTGAGTTGTATCATTGGCTGTGGCAGTTGGAGGCACAGAGGTGCCAGAGATCTGTTCTCTATGACTCACTACATACCTGGCTTTTCCAAGGGCCTTGGACCTGTGTTTTGGTCCCCATTGACAGTGCTTCTATGCACTGTTACTGTGTAGCAAAAAGTGGCTGAGAATGCCCTGCCTCCCGTTGGAGGCCAGCATTGTGGGCCTCCAACACAGCCTTGAGCAAGGCTTAGCAATACAGTATTTCCATTTTCTGAGCAGTGAGGGGATCTCGTGTCTGTATTGATTTCAGTTGGAAGGATCCCTGCTTGAAACAGTGCTCTTGAGAGAAAAAGAACAGGCTCATCCGATGCAGACTTTGTACTTTCTGGAGTGTTGTCACAAATGTGCACAGAGAAGAGTGTCCTAAAACTAAGCAGTGTATGGAGTTCGTGTCATACAGGAGGAGAGAGGGTAGGTTGAATGGGCTTTTTCCTCAGCGTTTTCTCAGGGGACTATTTAGAGCTCAGTTGTAGGCAGGAGTGTTGTGCTATAGGGCAGTTTGCTTTGCTCAGAAGAACACAAAACTTGAAATGGTATCTTGTGTAATCTCTTACTTTTATAAAGTCCCAAGCAAAACTATTCTGGGGTATCGTTTTGTATAAAAACCTCCACTGGGTGGGTCCTTTTTGCTATGGTTTTAAGATCAAATGACTCTGAAGGCAAGGCCAAGGGAATGGTTTCCATTATGGCTCTCTGTCATCATGGAGTCCATTGTGGCATGTGATATAAAATGTTATCAATTGTTCCCTTAAATAACCAAGCATTGGTGATGCCGAGACAGCTCAATAGAGAAAGCATTTGCCACACAGTAAGGACTCTGGCTGCCACACAGCCAGAACCCATATAAAAGCAGGCAACCAGGCATGGAAGCATGCATCTGTAATTCTAGCATGCTTATGAAGACATGGGCAATGCAAACAGGAGAATGGACCAGCTAATCTGGTGAATGCATGGCTGCTCAAGCTACTTAGCCTACAATATCTGGATAATGGGTCTCTTAAATAAATCTTTGATGCTTCAGACATTTGCTAAGTTTACCAAAGGACTAAAGACAATGTAGGATTTTGAATTGTATTCTTGCTCAAACAAGGTAGAAGACAAGGACTGTCCTCTTACCTCTCTACATGCATCACTCACACAGGACACACACACACACACACACACACAAACATACACATACACACCAACCACCACCACCACAACTACCACAACCTTCACTGTCACCACTTCCACCAATGCCACTGCCACTACCATATTAAATATAGCCAAGCATTTTGACAGAGGTATTTGAGCGTTAATATACTTAGTGATCACCAGAGTTGGTTGAAAAAAACTGCAGAGTTTGCATTCTATCCCCCGTGAGGCTGATTTTAGGAAGAACTCTGAGTTTTCACTGTAACAAATGCCTAGGGCATTCTGATGCGCTCCTTCCTCTATGGGCTACACCTTGAGAAATGCTGAGCTAGGGCTTTAAGTCTCAGGAGATCATGACAGATCTTTTGCGTGGAGGAGAGGAGTGAGTAAGGATCTAGGGCACCGGTATGATAAGATGCTCTTCTTGTTATCTAAGGGAAAGCATTACTGAATGTAGTTTCTCTTTCTCCAGGAACTGCCCAAATGTGGCAGTTCTCTGGGTGCTAAGAGAACACTGTAGTTCTTTTCTGAACCAAATGATTCTGAAACCAACGAATGAATACAGAGGCCATGCTGGCTGAGACAGCAGGCTTGGAAGAATGGGAGTCCATGCTATCCTGCATTCTCTTTATTTCCAAAAACGATTCTCATTTGTGAGTAAAATGGAGCACCCGTGCAATTTTGTGATCTAGTCGTTAACCAAATATTTACATTTAATGAGCCTCCCAGACAATTGGTAGCCAATGGGAAACTTTCTCATCAGGTTATTCTGGTGGACTTTTATACTATGTTGATGGATTTAAAGTCATGTAGCAAGCTGGAGAATACTATGCACAAGTCAAAAGAAAGGCAAATTAATAGATAGCAGTATTAGCGAATCTTAAAAACTGAATAAAAATTTAAGATGTGGAATTACATTATCATAAAATACTATGATCGATCTGTCCATATCTATCATCTATCTGTCTGTCTGTCTATCTATCTATCTATCTATCTATCTATCATCTATTTATTCATATCTTGCACAGACTAATGCTACTACATTTTAAAGACTGGACACATTAATCAATGAAAACATGAAAGATGGAATGGAAACATACACATTAAGTGGATGAAAATGAATGCTTATTTTGGAAAAGAGAACTAAAATTGAGAATGGAAAATGAGGGGGAAATTATAAAACAAAGCAAAACACAGCAGGGACCTTGGCCTGGATCAATACTCATGTGGCTCTTGAGCTAAGGAGTGTGATACATGCAGTGTTCAGCCTCTGAAGGACACATAGAAAAATATTCGTCTTGATCCTCACTTTTATGGAATTGTTGATTACTTTGAGTTATATGCATTAAATAAGAAAACACATTATAAAATTGAATGATAGATGAGGAGCAGCAGTAAATAATGTGAAGCTTAGAGGAAGAAAAAAAAAAAACAGAGGGGAAAGAAACCCTTTCCCTTATAAGGCAAAGGGTACAGAAAAGACAAATGCCTCCTAGATCAGCTGTGGTCCTCAGACGCGTTCCACAGTGTCATCAGCGTTAGGAAGTCTCTTACTTTCATCATTTGGCCCGTGGTCCAGAGGGATAAGTTAAGCCTTCACTATTTCAACCTCCAAGGACAGTTTTGTTCACTTAACCTCCTCATACATAGATTATATATTTGAAATTTAAGTGAAGAGAAGATGTCCCTTGATGGCATACTTCTTCCACTTCCTTTTTCCCGCCGGGTTTTCCACTTCTCAGGCTCTCTGAGGTCAGGGGATGGCAGCAGAAAGGTTTTCTATAGTGAAGGCTCTTCTGCCTTGCTGACCTTTAGAGGACTAGTGCATCTCTGCTCTCAGAGGTTCAAAGCTAAGATCACCAGACTCAAATGGTGCTCCTGGACCGCTGTTCCCCCTCCACGCAGTGGCCCAATATCCCACGCCAGCCCCGTCTGGAGGGAAGAAGACGCAGGACAACCAGATTCCTTCTCAAGGTAGCTTTACTCAGGATCCTTAATGCAGTTACAGCTTAGCAGAAAATGACAAAATGGCGACGAACCCCACTGGGAGTGGCCGGTTATACCCTAGCCTGGCTGACCTTGGAGGCCATGTGGCTCCTGCTCATGTGCTGGGTCAGATAAGGCAAATAATCAGACCATTGCTGGCACAGCCCCATGCCAAATAAGGAGTTGTAATATGCCAGCAAGGCTGAGGAGGTCAGCACCATCTTTAAGGTGGGCAGCAAGGCTCCCCACAGCCCAAGAGGTCTCCGTTGTGTGTTGGTCACCTTATCCATTTTGCTCTCAGTTTATGCAAGGGATCTTTTTCTATTCCAGTCACCTGAAGTGGAGAAAAGTTGACGGACCAGGTTTAGGGAGCTGTAACAGGTAGCAGCGCTGTCACGTGCTACCACATCCTACTGACTAGACTCGGTCCTGTAACTGATAGGAAGGCTGGGAAAGATTCTCAGAGCCGTGAGTAGATGGGTCTACGATATAACTCC